>CAUJBB010000049.1:0-2500 GCA_963082805.1 Hemicrepidius hirtus
CATACATACCTACTTACCTACATACATACATACCTACATACCTACATACCTACATACCTACATACCTACATACCTACATACCTACATACCTACATACCTACATACCTACATACCTACATACCTAAATACCTACATACCTAAATACATACATACCTAAATACCTACATACCTACATACATACATACCTACATACCTACATACCTACATACCTACATACCTACATACCTACATACCTACATACCTACATACCTACATACCTACATACCTACATACATACATACCTACATACATACATACCTACTTACCTACATACATACATACCTACATACCTACATACCTACATACCTACATACCTACATACCTACATACCTACATACCTAAATACCTACATACCTAAATACATACATACCTACATACCTACATACCTACATACCTACATACCTACATACCTACATGCCTACATACCTACATACCTACATACCTACATACCTACATGCCTACATACCTACATACCTACATGCCTACATACCTACATACCTACATGCCTACATACCTACATACCTACATACCTACATACCTACATACCTACATACCTACATACCTACATACCTACATACCTACATACCTACATACTTACATACCTACATGCCTACATACCTACATACCTACATGCCTACATACCTACATACCTACATGCCTACATACCTACATACCTACATGCCTACATACCTACATACCTACATACCTACATACCTACATACCTACATACCTACATACTTACATACCTACATGCCTACATACCTACATACCTACATACCTACATACCTACATACCTACATACCTACATACCTACATACATACATACCTACATACCTACATACCTACATACCTACATACCTACATACCTACATACCAACATACCTACATACCTACATACCTACATACCTACATACCTACATGCCTACATACCTACATACCTACATACCTAGATACCTACATACCTACATATATACATACCTACATACCTACATACATACATACATACATACCTACATACCTACATACCTACATACCTACATGCCTACATACGTAAATACCTACATACCTACATACCTACATACCTACATGCCTACATACCTACATACCTACATGCCTACATACCTACATACCTACATGCCTACATACCTACATATATACATGCCTACATACATACATACCTACATACCCACATACATACATACCTACATACCTACATACATACATACCTACATACCTACATACCTAAATACCTACATACCTACATACCTACATACCTACATACCTACATACCTACATACCTACATACCTACATACCTACATACCTACATACCTACATACCTACATACCTACATACCTACATACCTACATACCTACATACCTACAAACATACATACCTACATGCCTACATACGTAAATACCTACATACCTACATACCTACATACCTACATACCTACATACCTACATACCTACATACATACATACATACATACCTACATACCCACATACATACATACCTACATACCTACATACATACATACCTACATACCTACATACCTAAATACCTACATACCTACATACCTACATACCTACATACCTACATACCTACATACCTACATACCTACATACCTACATACCTACATACCTACATACCTACATACCTACATACCTACATACCTACATACCTACATACCTACAAACATACATACCTACATACCTACATACATACATACCTACATACCTACATACCTACATGCATACATACCTACATACCTACATACATACATACCTAAATACCTACATACATACCTACCTACATACCTACATACCTACATACCTACATGCCTACATACCTACATACCTACATGCCTACATACCTACATACTTACATGCCTACATACCTACATACCTACATGCCAACATACCTACATACCTACATACCTACATACCTACATACCTACATACCTACATACCTACATACCTACATACCTACATACCTACATACCTACATACCTACATACCTACATACCTACATACCTACATACCTACATACCTACATACCTACATACCTACATACCTACATACCTACATACCTACATACCTACATACCTACATACCTACATACCTACATACCTACATACCTATATACCTACATACCTACATACCTACATACCTTCATATACCTACATACCTACATGCCTACATACCTACATACCTACACACCTACATGCCTACATACCTACATACCTACATGCCTACATACCTACATACCTACATGCCTACATACCTACATACCTACATACCTACATACCTACATGCCTACATACCTACATACCTACATACCTAGATACCTACATACCTACATATATACATACCTACATACCTACATACATACATACATACATACCTACATACCTACATACCTACATACCTACATGCCTACATACGTAAATACCTACATACC
>CAUJBB010000049.1:10000-52500 GCA_963082805.1 Hemicrepidius hirtus
TACCTACATACATACATACCTACATACCTACATACATACATACCTACATACCTACATACCTACATACATACATACCTACATACCTACATACATACATACCTACATACCTACATATATACATATATGCATACTAGGTAGTTAGTCACTTCCAAAGTAGATATATACCGAACGTTGTCACTTCATATATAACGAAGTCACTTCCATTTTCGGAAGTGACAACGTTCCCCTTGTTGTTTCACAGATTATGAAAGTACAGGTGACGTAATGCCTAAATACGAAAATTTGTGTGGAAGTGACTATGACCCCCTATATCGACAGATTTGTCTTTTAGTTCAGCTATAGATCGCTGGCGCTGGCGTCGCTTTGTTAACGTGAGACACGGCCAACACGAAGTCACTTCCGTTATGTAGAGTGTATCTTATTGCTTCCGTTTATCGGCAACACTGCTTTCGTACCTAATTTGTTTTCTTTTAAATTAAACATAGACTGGTAAGAAAACATCTTCAACAGCATCATCAACTAAAGCGCACATTACAACTGATTGTAATTTTTTACTCTAAAACTATTAGTCCCATGGTAAAAATTAAAGGGACAAATAATTTTCTAAATGAATTAGGCTTTCTCATGCGTATTTTTTAAATTAAAAATACCGCTGAATTAAAAAATGAACAGTGGTTGTAAGTTTCATCCCCTTCTAACAATACAGGTGGATAAAGAAAATATCCATAAAGAGCCTTCCTGTCAGTAGAACACGTCCACTTATTTGTATATTTCTATCTTTGTTCAAATTTGAGATAAAAATTAAAAACCAAATTTTTACTCCAATTTTGAAGTGGCGTAGCTCTTCAGGGAAGCATATTAGGATACTAGTTTATACGAAAAAGTAGCCTTAATTTTCGCCCAGGTATCACCTCCTACATTTTCTACACGTACTTAGGAAACACCCCGTACATAATCTAACTGTATGGTAACTAAATCTTCCTGTTAATCCATGAAGTAATTCCCTGCTTACAATTTATTGCATGTAAAAATCAGATAGGTACCTAATTTAAATAAAGTAATATAAGTTATATGCATAGAAATTGTTCAGCTGTAGCCTATTCTAGACAAGTTATTTTCAAAGTTATTTTAGCTAGTCAAATTTCAATGCCCAAGCCCATCCCGAAAGATAGGTTAACATTTGCTATGGGGTAGGTACTTAACAGAAGAAGGAAATAAAATTAGAACAAGAAAACTAATTCAGTCTTTCTTAAAATGTATTAATTTTGTTATTAAATTTCAGAATGTTTAAGTTAATTGGCGCTTAATACTGAAGCTTTTTGAAAACAGTTTGTTAATATTGTATATACAGTATGTTCCGAAAGTTAATGTATAAAATCGATAACAATATTAAAAATTAGTTTACCCAACATCGGTCGGACATGTTAAGAAGTTTAAATTCTATATTATTTTGATATGATTTTCTAATTTTTCTAATACCTGCGACGTCATCGACTTATTTTTTTTATTTTCCCATACCATCATGGTATATCGGAAGTAGGTACTCTCATGAAAATGTTCTAAATTGGGATTTCCGCGGAAATACATGTTTTGGACCTCCAGGGGGGGGCTGACCACAACGGCCACCTCATATTTTGGCCATTATGGTCATGGTCATAACGGCCACCTATAAGTTTTGGTGACAACGGCCACCTTGGTCACATCGGCCACCCAGGCTGGCGGTCACAACGGCCACCCTTGTTTATAATTAGTTACACCAAATAACGTTGGCCACAACGACGACTCGGCTTTGCTGGTCACAACGGCCACCTTGGTCACAATAGCCACCCGATTCTGTTGGACACACCGCCCACTTTGATCATAACGGCCACCCGATTCTGTTGGTCACCACGGCCACCTTGCTCACAATGGCCACCCCATTCTGCTGGTCACAACGGCCACCTTGGTCACATCGGCTGCTCGTAACTGCTATTGCCAATGAAACCTTCACGCAATAATGTATATTTGCACGAAATAAATACATTCCCTAAAGCAGAATGGGGTGACCGTTGTGACCAAGGAGGCCGTTGTGTTCAACAGAATCGTGTGACTGTTGTGACCAAGGTGGCCGTTCTGACCAGCAAAATCGGGTGTTCGTTGTGACCAAGATGGCCGTTGTGGCTAGTAGAATCGGGTGGCCGTTGTGACCAAGGTGGCCGTTGTGACCAGCGTTGTTTGGTGTTACAAATTATAAATAAGGGTGGCCGTTGTGACCACGAGCCTTGGTGGCCGATGTGACCAAGGTGGCCATTGTGACCGAGGTGGCCGTTGTGACCATGACCTTAACGGCCAAAATATGAGGTGCCCGTTGTGACCGGTGGCCGTTGTGACATAGACTCCTCCAGTTTTATTATTATTATATTAAATTCTATATTATTTTGACATGATTTTCTAATTTTTCTAACACCTGCGACGTCATAGACTTATTTTTTTTTATTTTCCCATACCATCATGGTATATCGGAAGTATTCTCATGAAAATGTTCTAAATTGGGATTTTCGCGGAAATACATGTTTTGGACCTCCAGGAGGGGGCTGACCACAACGGCCACCACATATTTTGGCCATTATGGTCATGGTCATAACGGCCACCTATAAGTTTTGGTCACAAACGGCCACCCTGGTCACATCGGCCACCCAGGCTGGCGGTCACAACGGCCACCCTTGTTTATAATTAGTTACACCAAACAACGGTGGTCACAACGGCCACCTTGGTCACAATAGAAACCCGATTCTGTTGGACACAACGCCCACCTTGGTCATAACGGCCACCCGATTCTGTTGCTCACCATGGCCACCTTGCTCACAACGGCCACCACATTCTGCGGGTCACAACGGCCACCTTTGTGGCTAGTAGAATCGGGTGGCCGTTGTGACCAGCGTTGTTTGGTGTTACAAATTATAAATAAGGGTGGCCGTTATGACCACGAGTCTTGGTGGCCGATGTTACCAAGGTGGCCATTGTGACCGAGGTGGCCGTTGTGACCATGACCATAACGGCTAAAATATGAGGAGGCCGATCTGACCGGTGGCCATTGTGGCATAGACTCCTCCAGGAATCCAAAAAAGTGGTTTAGAAAAAATGTCTGTCTGTGGGTGGCTGGGTGTGTATGTGACGCCTCAAAAACGAGTGAACCGATTTTGATGAAATTTGAAATGAATAGGTATAAGTATCGAAAATTCATCGACAAAATAAGCTTTTAGAAAAAATCCGAAACCGGAAGCGGAAGTAGGTGGTTCCATTTGAAATTTCAAAGTGGGGGTTGCTGGAGTGGAGGGGGTGAATTATAAAATTACTTCAATGGCGGTTTTAAACTTCCCTCTCGATATCGAAGTTGACCATGAAAGTTTTGAAATGAAAGCCCTGTATACAGGGCTTTCATTTCGTAACCAGCCACCTTTAATAGCTCTGAAAGTTTTGAAATTTCCAGTTTGAATAAAAACACGTCAACTTTGATATCGAGGGGGAAGTTTAAAACCGCCATTGAAGTAAATTTTTAATTCACCCCCTCCACTCCAGCAACCCCCACTTTGAAATTTCAAAGGGAACCACCTACTTTGTGATATATCATTTTACAGGTAATAAAATTCTCTATCTAACCATACTATTTTTTATTGCACCCCATCACCCCTCCTCCCCCCTTTTCTGAAATGTTTGACATTTCCGGTTTGAAAAAAAACACGTCAATATTTACATGGAATGAGAAGTTTAAAACCACCATTGAAGTAATTTTATAATTCCCCCCCTTCACTCCAGCAACTACCCCTTTTTTTCAAATTGGAAATGGCAATGATTACAGAAAGCGGGGGTTGTTGAGCTTGAGGGGTGGAATATAAAATAATGTGGTTTATAGATAGAGAATTTTTTTACCTGTAAAATGATATATCACAAGGTAGGGGGATATTTGAAATAGCAAAAGGGGGGGTTGCTGGAGTGAAGGGGGAATTATAAAATTACTTCAATAGCGGTTTTAAACTTCCCATTTGATATAAAAATTGACGTGTTGTTTTTCAAACCGGAAATGTCAAAATTTCAGAAAAGGGTGAGTGGGAGGGGGGGTGCAATAAAAATAGTATGGTTAGATAGAGAATTTTATTACCTGTAAAATGATATATCACAAAGTAGGTGGTTCCATTTGAAATTTTAAAGTGGGGGTTGCTGGAGTGGAGGGGGTGAATTATAAAATTATTTCAATGACGGTTTTAACTTCCCCCTCGATATCAAAGTTGACGTGTTGTTATTCAAACTGGAAATTTCAAAACTTCCAGAGTTCTTAACCCTCGGATGGACAAGCGTTGCATATTTTTGTTACACAACTACTACTTTTTTTTTACTAAATAGAGCCTACTACCTAACAAGAGGTATATTTCTGAAGAAAGTAGATGCGCCGATATCAAATACGTATAGTGACTTCCGATTACGAGGCAACGTCGCTGGAAGCAATAGCGCCATATGTGTGTCTATATATGCACGCTGCAAAGGGTATGCGCATGGAAGTGACTGTGTATTTTGTATATATGCAAAATATATACGAAAAAAAAAATTATAAATTGCTTCCCCTCTTTTGATGGACGGATTGCGGAAGTTCCCCTCAATAATAAACAATAAATATCTATCATCTAGAGTAAGTGGAAGACCCGGAAGTCAGGTCGCCACCTCTACATAACGGAAGTGACAACTTAACAGCTATCAATATATATACCTACATACCTACATACATACATACCTTCATACCTACACACCTACATGCCTACATACCTACATACCTACATGCCTACATACCTACATACCTACATACCTACATACCTACATACATACATACCTACATACCTACATACATACATACCTACATACCTACATATATACATACCTACATACCTACATACATACATACCTTCATACCTACATACCTACATACCTACATACATACATACCTACATACCTACATATATACATACCTACATACCTACATACATACATACCTTCATACCTACATACATACCTACCTACATACCTACATACCTACATACCTACATACCTACATACCTACATACCTACATACCTACATACCTACATGCCTATATACCTACATACCTACATACCTAGATACCTACATACCTACATACATACATACCTACATACCTACATACATACATACATACATACCTACATACCTACATACATACATACCTACATACCTACATACATACATACCTACATACCTACATACCTACATACATACATACCTACATACCTACATACATACATACCTACATACCTACATACATACATACCTACATACCTACATACCTACATACCTACATACCTACATACCTACATACCTACATACCTACATACATACATACATACATACCTACATACCTACATACATACATACCTACATACCTACATACATACATACCTACATACCTACATACCTACATACCTACATACCTACATACCTACATACCTACATACCTACATACCTACATACCTACATACCTACATACCTACATACCTACATACCTACATACCTACATACCTACATACCTACATACCTACATACCTACATACCTACATACCTACATACCTACATACCTACATACCTACATACCTACATACCTACATACCTACATACCTACATACCTACATACCTACATACCTACATACCTACATACCTACATACCTACATACCTACACACCTACATACCTACATACCTACATACCTACATACCTACATACCTACATACATACCTACATACATACCTACCTACATACCTACATACCTACATACCTACATACCTACATAACTACATACCTACATACCTACATACCTACATACCTACATACCTACATAACTACATACCTACATGCCTACATACCTACATACCTACATACCTACATACCTACATACCTACATACCTACATACATACATACCTACATACCTACATACATACATACCTACATACCTACATACATACATACCTACATACCTACATACCTACATACATACATACCTACATACCTACATACATACATACCTACATACCTACATACCTACATACCTACATACCTACATACCTACATACCTTCATATACCTACATACCTACATGCCTACATACCTACACACCTACATGCCTACATACCTACATACCTACATGCCTACATACCTACATACCTACATGCCTACATACCTACATACCTACATACCTACATACATACATACCTACATACCTACATATATACATACCTACATACCTACATACATACATACCTTCATACCTACATACATACCTACCTACATACCTACATACCTACATACCTACATACCTACATACCTACATACCTACATACCTACATGCCTATATACCTACATACCTACATACCTAGATACCTACATACCTACATACATACATACCTACATACCTACATACATACATACATACATACCTACATACCTACATACATACATACCTACATACCTACATACATACATACCTACATACCTACATACCTACATACATACATACCTACATACCTACATACATACATACCTACATACCTACATACATACATACCTACATACCTACATACCTACATACCTACATACCTACATACCTACATACCTACATACCTACATACATACATACATACATACCTACATACCTACATACATACATACCTACATACCTACATACATACATACCTACATACCTACATACCTACATACCTACATACCTACATACCTACATACCTACATACCTACATACCTACATACCTACATACCTACATACCTACATACCTACATACCTACATACCTACATACCTACATACCTACATACCTACATACCTACATACCTACATACCTACATACCTACATACCTACATACCTACATACCTACATACCTACATACCTACATACCTACACACCTACTTACCTACATACCTACATACCTACATACCTACATACCTACATACATACCTACATACATACCTACCTACATACCTACATACCTACATACCTACATACCTACATAACTACATACCTACATACCTACATACCTACATACCTACATACCTACATGCCTACATACCTACATACCTACATGCCTACATACCTACATACCTACATGCCTACATACCTACATACCTACATACCTACATACCTACATACCTGCATACATACATACCTACATACCTACATACATACATACCTACATACCTACATACATACATACCTACATACCTACATACATACCTACATACATACCTACCTACATACTTACATACCTACATACCTACATGCCTACATACCTACATACCTACATACCTACATGCCTACATACCTACATACCTACATGCCTACATACCTACATACCTACATGCCTACATACCTACATACCTACATACCTACATACCTACATACCTACATACCTACATACCTACATACCTACATACCTACATACCTACATACCTACATACCTACATACCTACACACCTACATACCTACATACCTACATACCTACATACCTACATACCTACATACCTACATACATACCTACATACATACCTACCTACATACCTACATACCTACATACCTACATGCCTACATACCTACATACCTACATGCCTACATACCTACATACCTACATGCCTACATACCTACATACCTACATACCTACATGCCTACATACCTACATACCTACATGCCTACATACCTACATACCTACATGCCTACATACCTACATACCTACATACCTACATACCTACATACCTACATACCAACATACCTACATACCTACATACCTACATACCTACATACCTACATACCTACATACCTACATACCTACATACCTACATACCTACATACCTACATACCTACATACCTACATACCTACATACCTACATACATACCTACATACATACCTACCTACATACCTACATACCTACATACCTACATGCCTACATACCTACATACCTACATGCCTACATACCTACATACCTACATGCCTACATACCTACATACCTACATGCCTACATACCTACATACCTACATACCTACATACCTACATACCTACATACCTACATACCTACATACCTACATACCTACATACCTACATACCTACATACCTACATACCTACATATCTACATACCTACATACCTACATACCTACATACCTACATACCTACATACCTACATACCTACATACCTACATACCTACATACCTACATACCTACATACCTACATACCTACATACCTACATACCTACATACCTACATACCTACATACCTACATACCTACATACCTACATACCTACATACCTACATACATACATACCTAAATACCTACATACCTACATACATACATACCTACATACCTACATACCTACATACCTACATACCTACATACCTACATACATACATAACTACATACCTACATACATACATACCTACATACCTACATACCTACATACCTACATACCTACATACCTACATACCTACATACCTACATATCTACATAGCTACATACCTACATACCTACATACCTACATACCTACATACCTACATACCTACATACCTACATACCTACATACCTACATACCTACATACCTACATACCTACATACCTACATACCTACATACCTACATACCTACATACCTACATACCTACATACTTACATACCTACATGCCTACATACCTACATACCTACATGCCTACATACCTACATACCTACATACCTACATACCTACAAATATACATACCTACATACCTACATACATACATACCTACATACCTACATACCTACATACCTATGTGCCTACATACCTACATACCTACATGCCTACATACCTACATACCTACATGCCTACATACCTACATACCTACATGCCTACATACCTACATACCTACATGCCTACATACCTACATACCTACATACCTACATACCTACATACATACATACCTACATACCTACATACCTACATACCTACATACCTACATACCTACATCCATACATACCTACATACCTACATACATACATACCTACATACCTACATACCTACATATATACATACCTACATACCTACATACATACATACCTTCATACCTACATACATACCTACCTACATACCTACATACCTACATACCTACATACCTACATACCTACATACCTACATACCTACATACCTACATGCCTATATACCTACATACCTACATACCTAGATACCTACATACCTACATACATACATACCTACATACCTACATACATACATACATACATACATACCTACATACCTACATACATACATACCTACATACCTACATACATACATACCTACATACCTACATTCCTACATACATACATACCTACATACCTACATACATACATACCTACATACCTACATACCTACATACCTACATACCTACATACCTACATACCTACATACCTACATACCTACATACCTACATACCTACATACCTACATACCTACATACCTACATACCTACATACCTACATACATACATACCTACATACATACATACCTACATACCTACATACCTACATACCTACATACCTACATACCTACATACCTACATACCTACATACCTACATACCTACATACCTACATACCTACATACATACATACCTACATACCTACATACATACATACCTACATACCTACATACCTACATACATACTTACCTACATACATACATACCTACATACCTACATACCTACATACCTACATACCTACATACCTAAATACCTACATACCTACATACATACATACCTACATACCTACATACCTACATACATACTTACCTACATACATACATACCTACATACATACATACCTACATACCTACATACCTACATACCTACATACCTACATACCTAAATACCTACATACCTACATACATACATACCTACATACCTACATACATACTTACCTACATACATACATACCTACATACCTACATACCTACATACCTACATACCTAAATACCTACATACCTACATACATACATACCTACATACCTACATACCTACATACATACTTACCTACATACATACATACCTACATACATACATACCTACATACCTACATACCTACATACCTACATACCTACATACCTACATACCTACATACCTACATACCTACATACCTACATACCTACATACCTACATACCTACATACCTACATGCCTACATACCTACATACCTACATGCCTACATACCTACATACCTACATGCCTACATACCTACATACCTACATACCTACATACCTACATACCTACATACCTACATATCTACATACTTACATACCTACATGCCTACATACCTACATACCTACATGCCTACATACCTACATACCTACATGCCTACATACCTACATACCTACATGCCTACATACCTACATACCTACATACCTACATACCTACATACCTACATACCTACATACTTACATACCTACATGCCTACATACCTACATACCTACATGCCTACATACCTACATACCTACATGCCTACATACCTACATACCTACATGCCTACATACCTACATACCTACATACCTACATACCTACATACCTACATACCTACATACCTACATACCTACATACCTACATACCTACATACCTACATACATACATACCTACATACCTACATACCTACATACCTACATACCTACATACCTACATACCTACATACCTACATACCTACATACCTACATACCTACATACCTACATACCTACATACCTACATACCTACATACCTACATACCTACATACCTACATACATACATACCTAAATACCTACATACCTACATACATACATACCTACATACCTACATACCTACATACCTACATGCCTACATACCTACATACCTACATGCCTACATACCTACATACCTACATGCCTACATACCTACATACGTACATACCTACATACCTACATACCTACATACCTACATATCTACATACTTACATACCTACATGCCTACATACCTACATACCTACATGCCTACATACCTACATACCTACATGCCTACATACCTACATACCTACATGCCTACATACCTACATACCTACATACCTACATACCTACATACCTACATACCTACATACTTACATACCTACATGCCTACATACCTACATACCTACATGCCTACATACCTAAATACCTACATGCCTACATACCTACATACCTACATACCTAGATACCTACATACCTACATACCTACATACATACATACCTACATACCTACATACATACATACCTACATACCTACATACATACCTACATACATACCAACCTACATACCTACATACCTACATACCTACATACCTACATACCTACATACCTACATACCTACATACCTACATGCCTACATACCTACATACCTACATACCTACATACCTACATACCTACATACCTACATACCTACATGCCTACATACCTACATACCTACATACCTAGATACCTACATACCTACATACATACATACCTACATACCTATATACATACCTACATACATACCAACCTACATACCTACATACCTACATACCTACATACCTACATACCTACATACCTACATACCTACATGCCTACATACCTACATACCTACATACCTACATACCTACATACCTACATACCTACATACCTACATGCCTACATACCTACATACCTACATACCTAGATACCTACATACCTACATACATACATACCTACATACCTATATACATACATACATACATGCCTACATACCTACATACCTACATGCCTATATACCTACATACCTACATACCTAGATACCTACATACCTACATACATACATACCTACATACCTACATACATACATACATACATACCTACATACCTACATACATACATACCTACATACCTACATACATACATACCTACATACCTACATACCTACATACATACATACCTACATACCTACATACATACATACCTACATACCTACATACATACATACCTACATACCTACATACCTACATACCTACATACCTACATACCTACATACCTACATACCTACATACATACATACCTACATACCTACATACATACATACCTACATACCTACATACCTACATACCTACATACCTACATACCTACATACCTACATACCTACATACCTACATACCTACATACCTACATACCTACATACCTACATACCTACATACCTACATACCTACATACCTACAAACCTACATACCTACATACCTACATACCTACATACCTACATACCTACATACCTACATAACTACATACCTACATACCTACATACCTACATACCTACATACCTACATACCTACATACCTACATACCTACATACCTACATACATACATACCTACATACCTACATACATACATACCTACATACCTACATACCTACATACCTACATACCTACATACCTACATACCTACATACCTACATACCTACATACCTACATACCTACATACCTACATACCTACATACCTACATACCTACATACCTACATACCTACATACCTACATACCTACATACCTACATAACTACATACCTACATACCTACATACCTACATACCTACATACCTACATACCTACATACCTACATACCTACATACCTACATACCTACATACATACATACCTACATACCTACATACATACATACCTACATACCTACATACCTACATACCTACATACCTACATACCTACATACCTACATACCTACATACCTACATACCTACATACCTACATACCTACATACCTACATACCTACATACCTACATACCTACATACCTACATACCTACATACCTACATACCTACATACCTACATACCTACATACCTACATACCTACATACCTACATACCTACATACCTACATACCTACATACCTACATACCTACATACCTACATACCTACATACCTACATACCTACATACCTACATACCTACATACCTACATACCTACATACCTACATACCTACATACCTACATACCTACATACCTACATACCTACATAACTACATACCTACATACCTACATACCTACATACCTACATACCTACATGCCTACATACCTACATACCTACATGCCTACATACCTACATACCTACATGCCTACATACCTACATACCTACATACCTACATACCTGCATACATACATACCTACATACCTACATACATACATACCTACATAACTACATACCTACATACCTACATACCTACATACCTACATACCTACATGCCTACATACCTACATACCTACATGCCTACATACCTACATACCTACATACCTACATACCTACATACATACCTACATACATACCTACCTACATACCTACATACCTACATACCTACATGCCTACATACCTACATACCTACATGCCTACATACCTACATACCTACATGCCTACATACCTACATACCTACATACCTACATGCCTACATACCTACATACCTACATGCCTACATACCTACATACCTACATGCCTACATACCTACATACCTACATACCTACATACCTACATACCTACATACCTACATACCTACATACCTACATACCTACATACCTACATACCTACATACCTACATACCTACATACCTACATACCTACATACCTACATACCTACATACCTACATACCTACATACCTACATACATACCTACATACATACCTACCTACATACCTACATACCTACATACCTACATGCCTACATACCTACATACCTACATGCCTACATACCTACATACCTACATGCCTACATACCTACATACCTACATGCCTACATACCTACATACCTACATACCTACATACCTACATACCTACATACCTACATACCTACATACCTACATACCTACATACCTACATACCTACATACCTACATACCTACATATCTACATACCTACATACCTACATACCTACATACCTACATACCTACATACCTACATACCTACATACCTACATACCTACATACCTACATACCTACATACCTACATACCTACATACCTACATACCTACATACCTACATACCTACATACATACATACCTAAATACCTACATACCTACATACATACATACCTACATACCTACATACCTACATACCTACATACCTACATACCTACATACATACATACCTACATACCTACATACATACATACCTACATACCTACATACCTACATACCTACATACCTACATACCTACATACCTACATATCTACATAGCTACATACCTACATACCTACATACCTACATACCTACATACCTACATACCTACATACCTACATACCTACATACCTACATACCTACATACCTACATACCTACATACCTACATACCTACATACCTACATACCTACATACCTACATACCTACATACCTACATACCTACATACCTACATACTTACATACCTACATGCCTACATACCTACATACCTACATGCCTACATACCTACATACCTACATACCTACATACCTACAAATATACATACCTACATACCTACATACATACATACCTACATACCTACATACCTACATACCTATGTGCCTACATACCTACATACCTACATGCCTACATACCTACATACCTACATGCCTACATACCTACATACCTACATGCCTACATACCTACATACCTACATGCCTACATACCTACATACCTACATACCTACATACCTACATACATACAAACCTACATACCTACATACCTACATACCTACATACCTACATACATACATACCTACATACCTACATACCTACATACCTACATACCTACATACCTACATACCTACATCCATACATACCTACATACCTACATACATACATACCTACATACCTACATACCTACATACCTACATATATACATACCTACATACCTACATACATACATACCTTCATACCTACATACATACCTACCTACATACCTACATACCTACATACCTACATACCTACATACCTACATACCTACATACCTACATGCCTATATACCTACATACCTACATACCTAGATACCTACATACCTACATACATACATACCTACATACCTACATACATACATACATACATACATACCTACATACCTACATACATACATACCTACATACCTACATACATACATACCTACATACCTACATTCCTACATACATACATACCTACATACCTACAAACATACATACCTACATACCTACATACCTACATACCTACATACCTACATACCTACATACCTACATACCTACATACCTACATACCTACATACCTACATACCTACATACCTACATACCTACATACATACATACCTACATACATACATACCTACATACCTACATACCTACATACCCACATACCTACATACCTACATACCTACATACCTACATACCTACATACCTACATACATACATACCTACATACCTACATACATACATACCTACATACCTACATACCTACATACATACTTACCTACATACATACATACCTACATACCTACATACCTACATACCTACATACCTAAATACCTACATACCTACATACATACATACCTACATACCTACATACCTACATACATACTTACCTACATACATACATACCTACATACATACATACCTACATACCTACATACCTACATACCTACATACCTACATACCTAAATACCTACATACCTACATACATACATACCTACATACCTACATAGCTACATACATACTTACCTACATACATACATACCTACATACCTACATACCTACATACCTACATACCTACATACCTACATACCTACATACCTACATACCTAAATACCTACATACCTACATGCCTACATACCTACATACCTACATGCCTACATACCTACATACCTACATGCCTACATACCTACATACCTACATACCTACATACCTACATACCTACATACCTACATATCTACATACTTACATACCTACATGCCTACATACCTACATACCTACATGCCTACATACCTACATACCTACATGCCTACATACCTACATACCTACATGCCTACATACCTACATACCTACATACCTACATACCTACATACCTACATACCTACATACTTACATACCTACATGCCTACATACCTACATACCTACATGCCTACATACCTACATACCTACATGCCTACATACCTACATACCTACATGCCTACATACCTACATACCTACATACCTACATACCTACATACCTACATACCTACATACCTACATACCTACATACCTACATACCTACATACCTACATACATACATACCTACATACCTACATACCTACATACCTACATACCTACATACCTACATACCTACATACCTACATACCTACATACCTACATAACTACATACCTACATACCTACATACCTACATACCTACATACCTACATACATACATACCTAAATACCTACATACCTACATACATACATACCTACATACCTACATACCTACATACCTACATGCCTACATACCTACATACCTACATGCCTACATACCTACATACCTACATGCCTACATACCTACATACGTACATACCTACATACCTACATACCTACATACCTACATATCTACATACTTACATACCTACATGCCTACATACCTACATACCTACATGCCTACATACCTACATACCTACATGCCTACATACCTACATACCTACATGCCTACATACCTACATACCTACATACCTACATACCTACATACCTACATACCTACATACTTACATACCTACATGCCTACATACCTACATACCTACATGCCTACATACCTAAATACCTACATGCCTACATACCTACATACCTACATACCTAGATACCTACATACCTACATACCTACATACATACATACCTACATACCTACATACATACATACCTACATACCTACATACATACCTACATACATACCAACCTACATACCTACATACCTACATACCTACATACCTACATACCTACATACCTACATACCTACATGCCTACATACCTACATACCTACATACCTACATACCTACATACCTACATACCTACATACCTACATGCCTACATACCTACATACCTACATACCTAGATACCTACATACCTACATACATACATACCTACATACCTATATACATACATACATACATACCTACATACCTACATACATACATACCTACATACCTACATACATACATACCTACATACCTACATACCTACATACCTACATACCTACATACCTACATACCTACATACCTACATACCTACATACCTACATACCTACATACCTACATACCTACATACCTACATACCTACATACCTACATACCTACATACCTACATACCTACATACCTACATACCTACATACCTACATACCTACATACCTACATGCCTACATACCTACATACCTACATACCTAGATACCTACATACCTACATACATACATACCTACATACCTACATACATACATACCTACATACCTACATACCTACATACCTACATACCTACATACCTACATACCTACATACATACATACCTACATACCTAAATACCTATATACCTACATACCTACATACCTACATACCTACATACCTACATACCTACATACCTACATACCTACATACCTACATACCTACATACCTACATGCCTACATACCTACATACCTACATGCCTACATACCTACATACCTACATACCTACATACCTACATACCTACATACCTACATACATACATACCTACATACCTACATACATACATACCTACATACCTACATACATACCTACATACATACCTACCTACATACCTACATACCTACATACCTACATACCTACATGCCTACATACCTACATACCTACATGCCTACATACCTACATACCTACATGCCTACATACCTACATACCTACATGCCTACATACCTACATACCTACATACCTACATACCTACATACCTACATACCTACATACCTAAATACCTACATACCTACATACCTACATACCTACGTACCTACATGCCTACATACCTACATACCTACATACGTACATACCTACATACCTACATACCTACATACATACATACCTACATACCTACATGCCTACATACCTACATACCTACATACCTACATACCTACATACCTACATACCTACATACCTACATACCTACATACCTACATACCTACATACCTACATACCTACATACCTACCTACCTACATACCTACATACCTACATACCTACAAACATACATACCTACATACCTACATACATACATACCTACATACCTACATACCTACATGCATACATACCTACATACCTACATACATACATACTTAAATACCTACATACATACCTACCTACATACCTACATACCTACATACCTACATGCCTACATACCTACATACTTACATGCCTACATACCTACATACCTACATGCCTACATACCTACATACCTACATGCCTACATACCTACATACCTACATACCTACATGCCTACATACCTACATACCTACATGCCTACATACCTACATACCTACATGCCTACATACCTACATACCTACATACCTACATACCTACATACCTACATACCTACATACCTACATACCTACATACCTACATACCTACATACCTACATACCTACATACCTACATACCTACATACCTACATACCTACATACCTACATACCTACATACCTACATACCTACATACCTACATACATACCTACATACATACCTACCTACATACCTACATACCTACATACCTACATGCCTACATACCTACATACCTACATGCCTACATACCTACATACCTACATGCCTACATACCTACATACCTACATGCCTACATACCTACATACCTACATACCTACATACCTACATACCTACATACCTACATACCTACATACCTACATACCTACATACCTACATACCTACATACCTACATACCTACATATCTACATACCTACATACCTACATACCTACATACCTACATACCTACATACCTACATACCTACATACCTACATACCTACATACCTACATACCTACATACCTACATACCTACATACCTACATACCTACATACCTACATACCTACATACATACATACCTAAATACCTACATACCTACATACATACATACCTACATACCTACATACCTACATACCTACATACCTACATACCTACATACATACATACCTACATACCTACATACATACATACCTACATACCTACATACCTACATACCTACATACCTACATACCTACATATCTACATAGCTACATACCTACATACCTACATACCTACATACCTACATACCTACATACCTACATACCTACATACCTACATACCTACATACCTACATACCTACATACCTACATACCTACATACCTACATACCTACATACCTACATACCTACATACCTACATACCTACATACCTACATACCTACATACTTACATACCTACATGCCTACATACCTACATACCTACATGCCTACATACCTACATACCTACATACCTACATACCTACAAATATACATACCTACATACCTACATACATACATACCTACATACCTACATACCTACATACCTATGTGCCTACATACCTACATACCTACATGCCTACATACCTACATACCTACATGCCTACATACCTACATACCTACATGCCTACATACCTACATACCTACATGCCTACATACCTACATACCTACATACCTACATACCTACATACATACAAACCTACATACCTACATACCTACATACCTACATACCTACATACATACATACCTACATACCTACATACCTACATACCTACATACCTACATACCTACATACCTACATCCATACATACCTACATACCTACATACATACATACCTACCTACCTACATACCTACATACCTACATATATACATACCTACATACCTACATACATACATACCTTCATACCTACATACATACATACCTACATACCTACATACCTACATACCTACATACCTACATACCTACATGCCTATATACCTACATACCTACATACCTAGATACCTACATACCTACATACATACATACCTACATACCTACATACATACATACATACATACATACCTACATACCTACATACATACATACCTACATACCTACATACATACATACCTACATACCTACATTCCTACATACATACATACCTACATACCTACAAACATACATACCTACATACCTACATACCTACATACCTACATACCTACATACCTACATACCTACATACCTACATACCTACATACCTACATACCTACATACCTACATACCTACATACCTACATACCTACATACCTACATACATACATACCTACATACATACATACCTACATACCTACATACCTACATACCCACATACCTACATACCTACATACCTACATACCTACATACCTACATACCTACATACATACATACCTACATACCTACATACATACATACCTACATACCTACATACCTACATACATACTTACCTACATACATACATACCTACATACCTACATACCTACATACCTACATACCTAAATACCTACATACCTACATACATACATACCTACATACCTACATACCTACATACATACTTACCTACATACATACATACCTACATACATACATACCTACATACCTACATACCTACATACCTACATACCTACATACCTAAATACCTACATACCTACATACATACATACCTACATACCTACATAGCTACATACATACTTACCTACATACATACATACCTACATACCTACATACCTACATACCTACATACCTACATACCTACATACCTACATACCTACATACCTACATACCTACATACCTACATGCCTACATACCTACATACCTACATGCCTACATACCTACATACCTACATGCCTACATACCTACATACCTACATACCTACATACCTACATACCTACATACCTACATATCTACATACTTACATACCTACATGCCTACATACCTACATACCTACATGCCTACATACCTACATACCTACATGCCTACATACCTACATACCTACATGCCTACATACCTACATACCTACATACCTACATACCTACATACCTACATACCTACATATCTACATACTTACATACCTACATGCCTACATACCTACATACCTACATGCCTACATACCTACATACCTACATGCCTACATACCTACATACCTACATGCCTACATACCTACATACCTACATACCTACATACCTACATACCTACATACCTACATACCTACATACCTACATACCTACATACCTACATATCTACATACTTACATACCTACATGCCTACATACCTACATACCTACATGCCTACATACCTACATACCTACATGCCTACATACCTACATACCTACATGCCTACATACCTACATACCTACATACCTACATACCTACATACCTACATACCTACATACCTACATACCTACATACCTACATATCTACATACTTACATACCTACATGCCTACATACCTACATACCTACATGCCTACATACCTACATACCTATATACATACATACATACATACCTACATACCTACATACATACATACCTACATACCTACATACATACATACCTACATACCTACATACCTACATACCTACATACCTACATACCTACATACCTACATACCTACATACCTACATACCTACATACCTACATACCTACATACCTACATACCTACATACCTACATACCTACATACCTACATACCTACATACCTACATGCCTACATACCTACATACCTACATACCTAGATACCTACATACCTACATACATACATACCTACATACCTACATACATACATACCTACATACCTACATACCTACATACCTACATACCTACATACCTACATACCTACATACATACATACCTACATACCTAAATACCTATATACCTACATACCTACATACCTACATACCTACATACCTACATACCTACATACCTACATACCTACATACCTACATACCTACATACCTACATGCCTACATACCTACATACCTACATGCCTACATACCTACATACCTACATACCTACATACCTACATACCTACATACCTACATACCTACATACATACATACCTACATACCTACATACATACATACCTACATACCTACATACATACCTACATACATACCTACCTACATACCTACATACCTACATACCTACATACCTACATGCCTACATACCTACATACCTACATGCCTACATACCTACATACCTACATGCCTACATACCTACATACCTACATGCCTACATACCTACATACCTACATACCTACATACATACATACCTACATACCTACATACCTAAATACCTACATACCTACATACCTACATACCTACGTACCTACATGCCTACATACCTACATACCTACATACGTACATACCTACATACCTACATACCTACATACATACATACCTACATACCTACATGCCTACATACCTACATACCTACATACCTACATACCTACATACCTACATACCTACATACCTACATACCTACATACCTACATACCTACATGCCTACATACCTACATACCTACATGCCTACATACCTACATACCTACATACCTACATACCTACATACCTACATACCTACATACCTACATACCTACATACCTACAAACATACATACCTACATACCTACATACATACATACCTACATACCTACATACCTACATACCTACATACATACATACCTACATACCTACATACCTAAATACCTACATACCTACATACCTACATACCTACATACCTACATACCTACATACCTACATACCTACATACCTACATACCTACATACCTACCTACCTACATACCTACATACCTACATACCTACAAACATACATACCTACATACCTACATACATACATACCTACATACCTACATACCTACATGCATACATACCTACATACCTACATACATACATACTTAAATACCTACATACATACCTACCTACATACCTACATACCTACATACCTACATGCCTACATACCTACATACTTACATGCCTACATACCTACATACCTACATGCCAACATACCTACATACCTACATACCTACATACCTACATACCTACATACCTACATACCTACATACCTACATACCTACATACCTACATACCTACATACCTACATACCTACATACCTACATACCTACATACCTACATACCTACATACCTACATACCTACATACCTACATACCTACATACCTACATACCTACATACCTACATACCTACATACCTACATACCTACATACCTACATACCTACATACCTACATACCTACATACCTACATACCTACATACCTACATACCTACATACCTACATACCTATATACCTACATACCTACATACCTACATACCTTCATATACCTACATACCTACATGCCTACATACCTACACACCTACATGCCTACATACCTACATACCTACATGCCTACATACCTACATACCTACATGCCTACATACCTACATACCTACATACCTACATACATACATACCTACATACCTACATATATACATACCTACATTCCTACATACATACATACCTTCATACCTACATACATACCTACCTACATACCTACATACCTACATGCCTACATACCTACATACCTACATACCTACATACCTGCATACCTACATACATACATACCTACATACCTACATACATACATACCTACATACCTACATACCTACATACCTAAATACCTACATACCTACATACCTACATACCTACATACCTACATACCTACATACCTACATACCTACATACCTACATACCTACATGCCTACATACCTACATACCTACATGCCTACATACCTACATACCTACATGCCTACATACCTACATACCTACATACCTACATACCTGCATACATACATACCTACATACCTACATACATACATACCTACATACCTACATACATACATACTTACATACCTACATACATACCTACATACATACCTACCTACATACCTACATACCTACATACCTACATGCCTACATACCTACATACCTACATACCTACATGCCTACATACCTACATACCTACATGCCTACATACCTACATACCTACATGCCTACATACCTACATACCTACATACCTACATACCTACATACCTACATACCTACATACCTACATGCCTACATATATACATACCTACATACCTACATACATACATACCTTCATACCTACATACATACCTACCTACATACCTACATACCTACATGCCTACATACCTACATACCTACATACCTACATACCTGCATACCTACATACATACATACCTACATACCTATATACCTACATACCTACATACCTACATACCTTCATATACCTACATACCTACATGCCTACATACCTACACACCTACATGCCTACATACCTACATACCTACATGCCTACATACCTACATACCTACATACCTACATGCCAACATACCTACATACCTACATACCTACATACCTACATACCTACATACCTACATACCTACATACCTACATACCTACATACCTACATACCTACATACCTACATACCTACATACCTACATACCTACATACCTACATACCTACATACCTACATACCTACATACCTACATACCTACATACCTACATACCTACATACCTACATACCTACATACCTACATACCTACATACCTACATGCCTACATACCTACATACCTACATGCCTACATACCTACATACCTACATGCCTACATACCTACATACCTGCATACATACATACCTACATACCTACATACATACATACCTACATACCTACATACATACATACTTACATACCTACATACATACCTACATACATACCTACCTACATACCTACATACCTACATACCTACATGCCTACATACCTACATACCTACATACCTACATGCCTACATACCTACATACCTACATGCCTACATACCTACATACCTACATGCCTACATACCTACATACCTACATACCTACATACCTACATACCTACATACCTACATACCTACATACCTACATGCCTACATATATACATACCTACATACCTACATACATACATACCTTCATACCTACATACATACCTACCTACATACCTACATACCTACATGCCTACATACCTACATACCTACATACCTACATACCTGCATACCTACATACATACATACCTACATACCTATATACCTACATACCTACATACCTACATACCTTCATATACCTACATACCTACATGCCTACATACCTACACACCTACATGCCTACATACCTACATACCTACATGCCTACATACCTACATACCTACATACCTACATGCCAACATACCTACATACCTACATACCTACATACCTACATACCTACATACCTACATACCTACATACCTACATACCTACATACCTACATACCTACATACCTACATACCTACATACCTACATACCTACATACCTACATACCTACATACCTACATACCTACATACCTACATACCTACATACCTACATACCTACATACCTACATACCTACATACCTACATACCTACATACCTACATACCTACATACCTACATACCTATATACCTACATACCTACATACCTACATACCTTCATATACCTACATACCTACATGCCTACATACCTACACACCTACATGCCTACATACCTACATACCTACATGCCTACATACCTACATACCTACATGCCTACATACCTACATACCTACATACCTACATACATACATACCTACATACCTACATATATACATACCTACATACCTACATACATACATACCTTCATACCTACATACATACCTACCTACATACCTACATACCTACATGCCTACATACCTACATACCTACATACCTACATACCTGCATACCTACATACATACATACCTACATACCTACATACATACATACCTACATACCTACATACCTACATACCTAAATACCTACATACCTACATACCTACATACCTACATACCTACATACCTACATACCTACATACCTACATACCTACATGCCTACATACCTACATACCTACATGCCTACATACCTACATACCTACATGCCTACATACCTACATACCTACATACCTACATACCTGCATACATACATACCTACATACCTACATACATACATACCTACATACCTACATACATACATACTTACATACCTACATACATACCTACATACATACCTACCTACATACCTACATACCTACATACCTACATGCCTACATACCTACATACCTACATACCTACATGCCTACATACCTACATACCTACATGCCTACATACCTACATACCTACATGCCTACATACCTACATACCTACATACCTACATACCTACATACCTACATACCTACATACCTACATGCCTACATATATACATACCTACATACCTACATACATACATACCTTCATACCTACATACATACCTACCTACATACCTACATACCTACATGCCTACATACCTACATACCTACATACCTTCATATACCTACATACCTACATGCCTACATACCTACACACCTACATGCCTACATACCTACATACCTACATGCCTACATACCTACATACCTACATGCCTACATACCTACATACCTACATACCTACATACATACATACCTACATACCTACATATATACATACCTACATACCTACATACCTGCATACCTACATACATACATACCTACATACCTACATACAAACATACTTACATACCTACATACATACCTACATACATACCTACCTACATACCTACATACCTACATACCTACATGCCTACATACCTACATACCTACATACCTACATACCTACATACCTACATACATACATACCTACATACCTACATACAAACATACTTACATACCTACATACATACCTACATACATACCTACCTACATACCTACATACCTACATACCTACATGCCTACATACCTACATACCTACATACCTACATGCCTACATACCTACATACCTACATGCCTACATACCTACATACCTACATGCCTACATACCTACATACCTACATACCTACATACCTACATACCTACATACCTACATACCTACATACCTACATACCTGCATACCTACATACATACATACCTACATACCTACATGCCTACATACCTACATACCTACATGCCTACATACCTACATACCTACATGCCTACATACCTACATACCTACATACCTACATACCTACATACCTACATACCTACATACCTACATACCTACATACCTACATACCTACATACCTACATACCTACATACCTACATACCTACATACCTACATACCTACATACCTACATACCTACATACCTACATACCTACATACCTACATACCTACATACCTACATAACTACATACCTACATACCTACATACCTACATACCTACATACCTACATACCTACATACCTACATACCTACATACCTACATACCTACATAACTACATACCTACATACCTACATACCTACATACCTACATACCTACATGCCTACATACCTACATACCTACATGCCTACATACCTACATACCTACATGCCTACATACATACATACCTACATACCTACATACATACATACCTACATACCTACATACATACCTACATACATACCTACCTACATACTTACATACCTACATACCTACATGCCTACATACCTACATACCTACATACCTACATGCCTACATACCTACATACCTACATGCCTACATACCTACATACCTACATGCCTACATACCTACATACCTACATACCTACATACCTACATACCTACATACCTACATACCTACATACCTACATACCTACATACCTACATACCTACATACCTACATACCTACATACCTACATACCTACATACCTACATACCTACATACCTACATACCTACATACCTACATACCTACATACATACCTACATACATACCTACCTACATACCTACATACCTACATACCTACAAGCCTACATACCTACATGCCTACATACCTACATACCTACATGCCTACATACCTACATACCTACATGCCTACATACCTACATACCTACATACCTACATACCTACATACCTACATACCTACATACCTACATACCTACATACCTACATACCTACATACCTACATACCTACATACATACATACCTACATACCTACATACATACATACCTACATACCTACATACCTACATACCTACATACTTACATAGCTACATGCCTACATACCTACATACCTACATGCCTACATACCTACATACCTACATACCTACATGCCTACATACCTACATACCTGCATGCCTACATACCTACATACCTACATACCTAAATACCTACATACCTACATACCTACATACATTCATACCTACATACCTATATACATACATACCTACATACCTACATACCTACATACCTACATACCTACATGCCTACTTACCTACATACCTACATACCTACATACCTACATACCTACATACCTACATACCTACATGCCTACTTACCTACATACCTACATACCTACATACCTACATACCTACATACCTACATACCTACATACCTACATACCTACATACATACATACCTACATACCTACATACATACATACATACATACCTACATACCTACATACCTACATACCTACATACCTACATCCATACATACCTGCATATCTACATACATACATACCTACATACCTACATACCTACATACCTACATACCTACATACATACATACCTACATACCTACATACATACATACCTACATACCTACATACCTACATACATACATACCTACATACCTACATACATACATACCTACATACCTACGTACCTACATGCCTACATACCTACATACCTACATGCCTACATACCTACATACCTACATACCTACATACCTACATACCTACATACCTACATACCTACATACCTACATACCTACATACCTACATACCTACATACCTACATACCTACATACCTACATACCTACATACCTACATACCTACATACCTACATACCTACATACCTACATACCTACATACATACCTACATACATACCTACCTACATACCTACATACCTACATACCTACAAGCCTACATACCTACATGCCTACATACCTACATACCTACATGCCTACATACCTACATACCTACATGCCTACATACCTACATACCTACATACCTACATACCTACATACCTACATACCTACATACCTACATACCTACATACCTACATACCTACATACCTACATACCTACATACATACATACCTACATACCTACATACATACATACCTACATACCTACATACCTGCATACCTACATACTTACATAGCTACATGCCTACATACCTACATACCTACATGCCTACATACCTACATACCTACATACCTACATGCCTACATACCTACATACCTGCATGCCTACATACCTACATACCTACATACCTAAATACCTACATACCTACATACCTACATACATTCATACCTACATACCTATATACATACATACCTACATACCTACATACCTACATACCTACATACCTACATACTTACATAGCTACATGCCTACATACCTACATACCTACATGCCTACATACCTACATACCTACATACCTACATGCCTACATACCTACATACCTACATGCCTACATACCTACATACCTACATGCCTACATACCTACATACCTACATACCTACATACCTGCATACATACATACCTACATACCTACATACATACATACCTACATACCTACATACAAACATACTTACATACCTACATACATACCTACATACATACCTACCTACATACCTACATACCTACATACCTACATGCCTACATACCTACATACCTACATACCTACATGCCTACATACCTACATACCTACATGCCTACATACCTACATACCTACATGCCTACATACCTACATACCTACATACCTACATACCTACATACCTACATACCTACATACCTACATACCTACATACCTGCATACCTACATACATACATACCTACATACCTACATGCCTACATACCTACATACCTACATGCCTACATACCTACATACCTACATGCCTACATACCTACATACCTACATACCTACATACCTACATACCTACATACCTACATACCTACATACCTACATACCTACATACCTACATACCTACATACCTACATACCTACATACCTACATACCTACATACCTACATACCTACATACCTACATACCTACATACCTACATACCTACATACCTACATAACTACATACCTACATACCTACATACCTACATACCTACATACCTACATACCTACATACCTACATACCTACATACCTACATACCTACATAACTACATACCTACATACCTACATACCTACATACCTACATACCTACATGCCTACATACCTACATACCTACATGCCTACATACCTACATACCTACATGCCTACATACCTACATACCTACATACCTACATACCTACATACCTACATACATACATACCTACATACCTACATACATACATACCTACATACCTACATACATACCTACATACATACCTATCTACATACTTACATACCTACATACCTACATGCCTACATACCTACATACCTACATACCTACATGCCTACATACCTACATACCTACATGCCTACATACCTACATACCTACATGCCTACATACCTACATACCTACATACCTACATACCTACATACCTACATACCTACATACCTACATACCTACATACCTACATACCTACATACCTACATACCTACATACCTACATACCTACATACCTACATACCTACATACCTACATACCTACATACCTACATACCTACATACCTACATACCTACATACATACCTACATACATACCTACCTACATACCTACATACCTACATACCTACAAGCCTACATACCTACATGCCTACATACCTACATACCTACATGCCTACATACCTACATACCTACATGCCTACATACCTACATACCTACATACCTACATACCTACATACCTACATACCTACATACCTACATACCTACATACCTACATACCTACATACCTACATACCTACATACATACATACCTACATACCTACATACATACATACCTACATACCTACATACCTACATACCTACATACTTACATAGCTACATGCCTACATACCTACATACCTACATGCCTACATACCTACATACCTACATACCTACATGCCTACATACCTACATACCTGCATGCCTACATACCTACATACCTACATACCTAAATACCTACATACCTACATACCTACATACATTCATACCTACATACCTATATACATACATACCTACATACCTACATACCTACATACCTACATACCTACATGCCTACTTACCTACATACCTACATACCTACATACCTACATACCTACATACCTACATACCTACATGCCTACTTACCTACATACCTACATACCTACATACCTACATACCTACATACCTACATACCTACATACCTACATACCTACATACATACATACCTACATACCTACATACATACATACATACATACCTACATACCTACATACCTACATACCTACATACCTACATCCATACATACCTGCATATCTACATACATACATACCTACATACCTACATACCTACATACCTACATACCTACATACATACATACCTACATACCTACATACATACATACCTACATACCTACATACCTACATACATACATACCTACATACCTACATACATACATACCTACATACCTACGTACCTACATACCTACATACCTACATACCTACATACCTACATACCTACATACCTACATACCTACATACCTACATACCTACATACCTACATACCTACATACCTACATACCTACATACCTACATACCTACATACCTACATACCTACATACCTACATACCTACATACCTACATACCTACATACCTACATACCTACATACCTACATACCTACATACCTACATACCTACATACCTACATACCTACATACATACATACCTAAATACCTACATACCTACATACATACATACCTACATACCTACATACCTACATACCTACATACCTACATACCTACATACCTACATACATACATACCTACATACCTACATACATACATACCTACATACCTACATACCTACATACCTACATACCTACATACCTACATATCTACATACCTACATACCTACATACCTACATACCTACATACCTACATACCTACATACCTACATACCTACATACCTACATACCTACATACCTACATACCTACATACCTACATACCTACATACCTACATACCTACATACCTACATACTTACATACCTACATGCCTACATACCTACATACCTACATGCCTACATACCTACATACCTACATACCTACATACCTACAAATACACATACCTACATACCTACATACATACATACCTACATACCTACATACCTATGTGCCTACATACCTACATACCTACATGCCTACATACCTACATACCTACATGCCTACATACCTACATACCTACATGCCTACATACCTACATACCTACATGCCTACATACCTACATACCTACATACCTACATACCTACATACATACATACCTACATACCTACATACCTACATACCTACATACCTACATCCATACATACCTACATACCTACATACATACATACCTACATACCTACATACCTACATACCTACATACCTACATACCTACATACCTACATATATACATACCTACATACCTACATACATACATACCTTCATACCTACATACATACCTACCTACATACCTACATACCTACATACCTACATACCTACATACCTACATACCTACATACCTACATACCTACATGCCTATATACCTACATACCTACATACCTAGATACCTACATACCTACATACATACATACCTACATACCTACATACATACATACATACATACATACCTACATACCTACATACATACATACCTACATACCTACATACATACATACCTACATACCTACATACATACATACATACATACCTACATACCTACATACCTACATACCTACATACCTACATACCTACATACCTACATACCTACATACATACATACCTAAATACCTACATACCTACATACATACATACCTACATACCTACATACCTACATACCTACATACCTACATACCTACATACATACATACCTACATACCTACATACATACATACCTACATACCTACATACCTACATACCTACATACCTACATACCTACATATCTACATAGCTACATACCTACATACCTACATACCTACATACCTACATACCTACATACCTACATACCTACATACCTACATACCTACATACCTACATACCTACATACCTACATACCTACATACCTACATACCTACATACCTACATACCTACATACCTACATACCTACATACCTACATACTTACATACCTACATGCCTACATACCTACATACCTACATGCCTACATACCTACATACCTACATACCTACATACCTACAAATATACATACCTACATACCTACATACATACATACCTACATACCTACATACCTATGTGCCTACATACCTACATACCTACATGCCTACATACCTACATACCTACATGCCTACATACCTACATACCTACATGCCTACATACCTACATACCTACATGCCTACATACCTACATACCTACATACCTACATACCTACATACATACATACCTACATACCTACATACCTACATACCTACATACCTACATACATACATACCTACATACCTACATACCTACATACCTACATACCTACATCCATACATACCTACATACCTACATACATACATACCTACATACCTACATACCTACATACCTACATATATACATACCTACATACCTACATACATACATACCTTCATACCTACATACATACCTACCTACATACCTACATATCTACATACCTACATACCTACATACCTACATACCTACATACCTACATGCCTATATACCTACATACCTACATACCTAGATACCTACATACCTACATACATACATACCTACATACCTACATACATACATACATACATACATACCTACATACCTACATACATACATACCTACATACCTACATACATACATACCTACATACCTACATTCCTACATACATACATACCTACATACCTACAAACATACATACCTACATACCTACATACCTACATACCTACATACCTACATACCTACATACCTACATACCTACATACCTACATACCTACATACCTACATACCTACATACCTACATACCTACATACCTACATACCTACATACCTACATACCTACATACATACATACCTACATACATACATACCTACATACCTACATACCTACATACCTACATACCTACATACCTACATACCTACATACCTACATACCTACATACCTACATACATACATACCTACATACCTACATACATACATACCTACATACCTACATACCTACATACATACTTACCTACATACATACATACCTACATACCTACATACCTACATACCTACATACCTAAATACCTACATACCTACATACATACATACCTACATACCTACATACCTACATACCTACATACATACTTACCTACATACATACATACCTACATACATACATACCTACATACCTACATACCTACATACCTACATACCTACATACCTAAATACCTACATACCTACATACATACATACCTACATACCTACATAGCTACATACATACTTACCTACATACATACATACCTACATACCTACATACCTACATACCTACATACCTACATACCTACATACCTACATACCTACATACCTACATACCTACATGCCTACATACCTACATACCTACATGCCTACATACCTACATACCTACATGCCTACATACCTACATACCTACATACCTACATACCTACATACCTACATACCTACATATCTACATACTTACATACCTACATGCCTACATACCTACATACCTACATGCCTACATACCTACATACCTACATGCCTACATACCTACATACCTACATGCCTACATACCTACATACCTACATACCTACATACCTACATACCTACATACCTACATACTTACATACCTACATGCCTACATACCTACATACCTACATGCCTACATACCTACATACCTACATGCCTACATACCTACATACCTACATGCCTACATACCTACATACCTACATACCTACATACCTACATACCTACATACCTACATACCTACATACCTACATACCTACATACATACATACCTACATACCTACATACCTACATACCTACATACCTACATACATACATACCTAAATACCTACATACCTACATACATACATACCTACATACCTACATACCTACATACCTACATGCCTACATACCTACATACCTACATGCCTACATACCTACATACCTACATGCCTACATACCTACATACGTACATACCTACATACCTACATACCTACATACCTACATATCTACATACTTACATACCTACATGCCTACATACCTACATACCTACATGCCTACATACCTACATACCTACATGCCTACATACCTACATACCTACATGCCTACATACCTACATACCTACATACCTACATACCTACATACCTACATACTTACATACCTACATGCCTACATACCTACATACCTACATGCCTACATACCTAAATACCTACATGCCTACATACCTACATACCTACATACCTAGATACCTACATACCTACATACCTACATACATACATACCTACATACCTACATACATACATACCTACATACCTACATACATACCTACATACATACCAACCTACATACCTACATACCTACATACCTACATACCTACATACCTTCATACCTACATGCCTACATACCTACATACCTACATACCTACATACCTACATACCTACATACCTACATACCTACATACCTACATACCTACATGCCTACATACCTACATACCTACATACCTACATACCTACATACCTACATACCTACATACCTACATACCTACATACCTACATACCTACATACCTACATACCTACATACCTATATACCTACATACCTACATACCTACATACCTTCATATACCTACATACCTACATGCCTACATACCTACACACCTACATGCCTACATACCTACATACCTACATGCCTACATACCTACATACCTACATGCCTACATACCTACATACCTACATGCCTACATACCTACATACCTACATACCTACATGCCTACATACCTACATACCTACATGCCTACATACCTACATACCTACATGCCTACATACCTACATACCTACATACCTACATACATACATACCTACATACCTACATATATACATACCTACATACCTACATACATACATACCTTCATACCTACATACATACCTACCTACATACCTACATACCTACATGCCTACATACCTACATACCTACATACCTACATACCTGCATACCTACATACATACATACCTACATACCTACATACATACATACCTACATACCTACATACCTACATACCTAAATACCTACATACCTACATACCTACATACCTACATACCTACATACCTACATACCTACATACCTACATGCCTACATACCTACATACCTACATGCCTACATACCTACATACCTACATGCCTACATACCTACATACCTACATACCTACATACCTGCATACATACATACCTACATACCTACATACATACATACCTACATACCTACATACATACATACTTACATACCTACATACATACCTACATACATACCTACATACCTACATGCCTACATACCTACATACCTACATACCTACATACCTGCATACCTACATACATACATACCTACATACCTACATACAAACATACTTACATACCTACATACATACCTACATACATACCTACCTACATACCTACATACCTACATGCCTACATACCTACATACCTACATACCTACATACCTGCATACCTACATACATACATACCTACATACCTACATACAAACATACTTACATACCTACATACATACCTACATACATACCTACCTACATACCTACATACCTACATACCTACATGCCTACATACCTACATACCTACATACCTACATACCTACATACCTACATACATACATACCTACATACCTACATACAAACATACTTACATACCTACATACATACCTACATACATACCTACCTACATACCTACATACCTACATACCTACATGCCTACATACCTACATACCTACATACCTACATGCCTACATACCTACATACCTACATGCCTACATACCTACATACCTACATGCCTACATACCTACATACCTACATACCTACATACCTACATACCTACATACCTACATACCTACATACCTACATACCTGCATACCTACATACATACATACCTACATACCTACATGCCTACATACCTACATACCTACATGCCTACATACCTACATACCTACATGCCTACATACCTACATACCTACATACCTACATACCTACATACCTACATACCTACATACCTACATACCTACATACCTACATACCTACATACCTACATACCTACATACCTACATACCTACATACCTACATACCTACATACCTACATACCTACATACCTACATACCTACATACCTACATACCTACATACCTACATAACTACATACCTACATACCTACATACCTACATACCTACATACCTACATACCTACATACCTACATACCTACATACCTACATACCTACATAACTACATACCTACATACCTACATACCTACATACCTACATACCTACATGCCTACATACCTACATACCTACATGCCTACATACCTACATACCTACATGCCTACATACCTACATACCTACATACCTACATACCTACATACCTACATACATACATACCTACATACCTACATACATACATACCTACATACCTACATACATACCTACATACATACCTACCTACATACTTACATACCTACATACCTACATGCCTACATACCTACATACCTACATACCTACATGCCTACATACCTACATACCTACATGCCTACATACCTACATACCTACATGCCTACATACCTACATACCTACATACCTACATACCTACATACCTACATACCTACATACCTACATACCTACATACCTACATACCTACATACCTACATACCTACATACCTACATACCTACATACCTACATACCTACATACCTACATACCTACATACCTACATACCTACATACCTACATACATACCTACATACATACCTACCTACATACCTACATACCTACATACCTACAAGCCTACATACCTACATGCCTACATACCTACATACCTACATGCCTACATACCTACATACCTACATGCCTACATACCTACATACCTACATACCTACATACCTACATACCTACATACCTACATACCTACATACCTACATACCTACATACCTACATACCTACATACCTACATACATACATACCTACATACCTACATACATACATACCTACATACCTACATACCTACATACCTACATACTTACATAGCTACATGCCTACATACCTACATACCTACATGCCTACATACCTACATACCTACATACCTACATGCCTACATACCTACATACCTGCATGCCTACATACCTACATACCTACATACCTAAATACCTACATACCTACATACCTACATACATTCATACCTACATACCTATATACATACATACCTACATACCTACATACCTACATACCTACATACCTACATGCCTACTTACCTACATACCTACATACCTACATACCTACATACCTACATACCTACATACCTACATGCCTACTTACCTACATACCTACATACCTACATACCTACATACCTACATACCTACATACCTACATACCTACATACCTACATACATACATACCTACATACCTACATACATACATACATACATACCTACATACCTACATACCTACATACCTACATACCTACATCCATACATACCTGCATATCTACATACATACATACCTACATACCTACATACCTACATACCTACATACCTACATACATACATACCTACATACCTACATACATACATACCTACATACCTACATACCTACATACATACATACCTACATACCTACATACATACATACCTACATACCTACGTACCTACATGCCTACATACCTACATACCTACATGCCTACATACCTACATACCTACATACCTACATACCTACATACCTACATACCTACATACCTACATACCTACATACCTACATACCTACATACCTACATACCTACATACCTACATACCTACATACCTACATACCTACATACCTACATACCTACATACCTACATACCTACATACCTACATACATACCTACATACATACCTACCTACATACCTACATACCTACATACCTACAAGCCTACATACCTACATGCCTACATACCTACATACCTACATGCCTACATACCTACATACCTACATGCCTACATACCTACATACCTACATACCTACATACCTACATACCTACATACCTACATACCTACATACCTACATACCTACATACCTACATACCTACATACCTACATACATACATACCTACATACCTACATACATACATACCTACATACCTACATACCTGCATACCTACATACCTAAATACCTACATACCTACATACCTACATACCTACATACCTACATACCTACATACCTACATACCTACATACCTACATACCTACATGCCTACATACCTACATACCTACATGCCTACATACCTACATACCTACATGCCTACATACCTACATACCTACATACCTACATACCTGCATACATACATACCTACATACCTACATACATACATACCTACATACCTACATACATACATACTTACATACCTACATACATACCTACATACATACCTACCTACATACCTACATACCTACATACCTACATGCCTACATACCTACATACCTACATACCTACATGCCTACATACCTACATACCTACATGCCTACATACCTACATACCTACATGCCTACATACCTACATACCTACATACCTACATACCTACATACCTACATACCTACATACCTACATACCTACATACCTGCATACCTACATACATACATACCTACATACCTACATGCCTACATACCTACATACCTACATGCCTACATACCTACATACCTACATACCTACATACCTACATACCTACATACCTATATACATACATACCTACATACCTACATACATACATACCTACATACCTACATACCTACATACCTACATACATACTTACCTACATACATACATACCTACATACCTACATACCTACATACCTACATACCTAAATACCTACATACCTACATACATACATACCTACATACCTACATACCTACATACATACTTACCTACATACATACATACCTACATACCTACATACCTACATACCTACATACCTACATACCTAAATACCTACATACCTACATACATACATACCTACATACCTACATACCTACATACCTACATGCCTACATACCTACATAGCTACATGCCTACATACCTACATACCTACATGCCTACATACCTACATACCTACATACCTACATACCTACATACCTACATACCTACATACCTACATACCTACATACCTACATACCTACATACCTACATACCTACATACCTACATACCTACATACCTACATACCTACATACCTACATACCTACATAACTACATACCTACATACCTACATACCTACATACCTACATACCTACATACCTACATACCTACATACCTACATACCTACATACCTACATACATACATACCTACATACCTACATACATACATACCTACATACCTACATACCTACATACCTACATACCTACATACCTACATACCTACATACCTACATACCTACATACCTACATACCTACATACCTACATACCTACATACCTACATACCTACATACCTACATACCTACATACCTACATACCTACATACCTACATACCTACATACCTACATACCTACATACCTACATACCTACATAACTACATACCTACATACCTACATACCTACATACCTACATACCTACATACCTACATACCTACATACCTACATACCTACATACCTACATGCCTACATACCTACATACCTACATGCCTACATACCTACATACCTACATACCTACATACCTACATACCTACATACATACATACCTACATACCTACATACATACATACCTACATACCTACATACATACCTACATACATACCTACCTACATACTTACATACCTACATACCTACATGCCTACATACCTACATACCTACATACCTACATGCCTACATACCTACATACCTACATGCCTACATACCTACATACCTACATGCCTACATACCTACATACCTACATACCTACATACCTACATACCTACATACCTACATACCTACATACCTACATACCTACATACCTACATACCTACATACCTACATACCTACATACCTACATACCTACATACCTACATACCTACATACCTACATACCTACATACATACCTACATACATACCTACCTACATACCTACATACCTACATACCTACATACCTACATACCTACATACCTACATACCTACATACCTACATGCCTACATACCTACATACCTACATGCCTACATACCTACATACCTACATGCCTACATACCTACATACCTACATACCTACATACCTGCATACATACATACCTACATACCTACATACATACATACCTACATACCTACATACATACATACTTACATACCTACATACATACCTACATACATACCTACCTACATACCTACATACCTACATACCTACATGCCTACATACCTACATACCTACATACCTACATGCCTACATACCTACATACCTACATGCCTACATACCTACATACCTACATGCCTACATACCTACATACCTACATACCTACATACCTACATACCTACATACCTACATACCTACATACCTACATACCTACATACCTGCATACCTACATACATACATACCTACATACCTACATGCCTACATACCTACATACCTACATGCCTACATACCTACATACCTACATACCTACATACCTACATACCTACATACCTATATACATACATACCTACATACCTACATACATACATACCTACATACCTACATACCTACATACCTACATACATACTTACCTACATACATACATACCTACATACCTACATACCTACATACCTACATACCTAAATACCTACATACCTACATACATACATACCTACATACCTACATACCTACATACATACTTACCTACATACATACATACCTACATACCTACATACCTACATACCTACATACCTACATACCTAAATACCTACATACCTACATACATACATACCTACATACCTACATACCTACATACCTACATGCCTACATACCTACATAGCTACATGCCTACATACCTACATACCTACATGCCTACATACC
>CAUJBB010000049.1:57500-120000 GCA_963082805.1 Hemicrepidius hirtus
TACCTACATACCTACATACCTACATACCTACATACCTACATACATACATACCTACATACCTACATACATACATACCTACATACCTACATACCTACATACATACTTACCTACATACATACATACCTACATACCTACATACCTACATACCTACATACCTACATACCTAAATACCTACATACCTACATACATACATACCTACATACCTACATACCTACATACATACTTACCTACATACATACATACCTACATACCTACATACCTACATACCTACATACCTACATACCTACATACCTACATACCTACATACCTACATACCTAAATACCTACATACCTACATACCTACATACCTACATACCTACATACCTACATACCTACATACCTACATACCTACATACATACATACTTACATACCTACATGCCTACATACCTACATACCTACATGCCTACATACCTACATACCTACATGCCTACATACCTACATACCTACATGCCTACATACCTACATACCTACATACCTACATACCTACATACCTACATACCTACATATCTACATACTTACATACCTACATGCCTACATACCTACATACCTACATGCCTACATACCTACATACCTACATGCCTACATACCTACATACCTACATGCCTACATACCTACATACCTACATACCTACATACCTACATACCTACATACCTACATACTTACATACCTACATGCCTACATACCTACATACCTACATGCCTACATACCTACATACCTACATGCCTACATACCTACATACCTACATGCCTACATACCTACATACCTACATACCTACATACCTACATACCTACATACCTACATACCTACATACCTACATACCTACATACATACATACCTACATACCTACATACCTACATACCTACATACCTACATACCTACATACCTACATACCTACATACCTACATACCTACATACCTACATACCTACATACCTACATACCTACATACCTACATACCTACATACCTACATACCTACATACCTACATACCTACATACATACATACCTAAATACCTACATACCTACATACATACATACCTACATACCTACATACCTACATACCTACATGCCTACATACCTACATACCTACATGCCTACATACCTACATACCTACATGCCTACATACCTACATACCTACATACCTACATACCTACATACCTACATACCTACATATCTACATACTTACATACCTACATGCCTACATACCTACATACCTACATGCCTACATACCTACATACCTACATGCCTACATACCTACATACCTACATACCTACATACTTACATACCTACATGCCTACATACCTACATACCTACATGCCTACATACCTAAATACCTACATGCCTACATACCTACATACCTACATACCTAGATACCTACATACCTACATACCTACATACCTACATACATACATACCTACATACCTACATACATACATACCTACATACCTACATACATACCTACATACATACCAACCTACATACCTACATACCTACATACCTACATACCTACATACCTACATACCTACATGCCTACATACCTACATACCTACATACCTACATACCTACATACCTACATACCTACATACCTACATGCCTACATACCTACATACCTACATACCTAGATACCTACATACCTACATACATACATACCTACATACCTATATACATACATACATACATACCTACATACCTACATACATACATACCTACATACCTACATACATACATACCTACATACCTACATACCTACATACCTACATACCTACATACCTACATACCTACATACCTACATACCTACATACCTACATACCTACATACCTACATACCTACATACCTACATACCTACATACCTACATACCTACATACCTACATACCTACATACCTACATACCTACATACCTACATACCTACATACCTACATGCCTACATACCTACATACCTACATACCTAGATACCTACATACCTACATACATACATACCTACATACCTACATACATACATACCTACATACCTACATACGTACATACCTACATACCTACATACCTACATACCTACATACCTACATACCTACATACCTACATACCTACATACCTACATACCTACATACCTACATACCTACATACCTACATACCTACATACCTACATACCTACATACCTACATGCCTACATACCTACATACCTACATGCCTACATACCTACATACCTACATACCTACATACCTACATACCTACATACATACATACCTACATACCTACATACATACATACCTACATACCTACATACATACCTACATACATACCTACCTACATACCTACATACCTACATACCTACATACCTACATGACTACATACCTACATACCTACATGCCTACATACCTACATACCTACATGCCTACATACCTACATACCTACATGCCTACATACCTACATACCTACATACCTACATACCTACATACCTACATACCTACATACCTACATACCTACATACCTAAATACCTACATACCTACATACCTACATACCTACGTACCTACATGCCTACATACCTACATACCTACATACGTACATACCTACATACCTACATACCTACATACATACATACCTACATACCTACATGCCTACATACCTACATACCTACATACCTACATACCTACATACCTACATACCTACATACCTACATACCTACATACCTACATGCCTACATACCTACATACCTACATGCCTACATACTTACATACCTACATACCTACATACCTACATACCTACATACCTACATACCTACATACCTACATACCTACATACCTACAAACATACATACCTACATACCTACATACATACATACCTACATACCTACATACCTACATACCTACATACATACATACCTACATACCTACATACCTAAATACCTACATACCTACATACCTACATACCTACATACCTACATACCTACATACCTACATACCTACATACCTACATACCTACATACATACATACCTAAATACCTACATACATACCTACCTACATACCTACATACCTACATACCTACATACCTAAATACCTACATACCTACATACCTACATACCTACATACCTACATACATACATACCTAAATACCTACATACATACCTACCTACATACCTACATACCTACATACCTACATACCTAAATACCTACATACCTACATACCTACATACCTACATACCTACATACCTACATACCTACATACCTACATACCTACATACCTACATACATACATACCTAAATACCTACATACATACCTACCTACATACCTACATACCTACATACCTACATGCCTACATACCTACATACCTACATACCTACATACCTACATACCTACATACCTACATACCTACATACCTACATACCTACATACCTACATACCTACATACCTACATACCTACATACCTACATACCTACATACCTACATACCTACATACCTACATACCTACATACCTACATACCTACATACCTACATACCTACATACCTATATACCTACATACCTACATACCTACATACCTTCATATACCTACATACCTACATGCCTACATACCTACACACCTACATGCCTACATACCTACATACCTACATGCCTACATACCTACATACCTACATACCTAGATACCTACATACCTACATACATACATACCTACATACCTATATACATACATACATACATACCTACATACCTACATACATACATACCTACATACCTACATACATACATACCTACATACCTACATACCTACATACCTACATACCTACATACCTACATACCTACATACCTACATACCTACATACCTACATACCTACATACCTACATACCTACATACCTACATACCTACATACCTACATACCTACATGCCTACATACCTACATACCTACATACCTAGATACCTACATACCTACATACATACATACCTACATACCTATATACATACATACATACATACCTACATACCTACATACATACATACCTACATACCTACATACATACATACCTACATACCTACATACCTACATACCTACATACCTACATACCTACATACCTACATACCTACATACCTACATACCTACATACCTACATACCTACATACCTACATACCTACATACCTACATGCCTACATACCTACATACCTACATACCTAGATACCTACATACCTACATACATACATACCTACATACCTACATACATACATACCTACATACCTACATACGTACATACCTACATACCTACATACCTACATACCTACATACCTACATACCTACATACCTACATACCTACATACCTACATACCTACATACCTACATACCTACATACCTACATACCTACATACCTACATACCTACATACCTACATACCTACATACCTACATACCTACATACCTACATACCTACATACCTACATACCTACATACCTACATACCTACATACCTACATACCTATATACCTACATACCTACATACCTACATACCTTCATATACCTACATACCTACATGCCTACATACCTACACACCTACATGCCTACATACCTACATACCTACATGCCTACATACCTACATACCTACATACCTAGATACCTACATACCTACATACATACATACCTACATACCTATATACATACATACATACATACCTACATACCTACATACATACATACCTACATACCTACATACATACATACCTACATACCTACATACCTACATACCTACATACCTACATACCTACATACCTACATACCTACATACCTACATACCTACATACCTACATACCTACATACCTACATACCTACATACCTACATACCTACATACCTACATGCCTACATACCTACATACCTACATACCTAGATACCTACATACCTACATACATACATACCTACATACCTACATACATACATACCTACATACCTACATACGTACATACCTACATACCTACATACCTACATACCTACATACCTACATACCTACATACCTACATACCTACATACCTACATACCTACATACCTACATACCTACATACCTACATACCTACATACCTACATACCTACATGCCTACATACCTACATACCTACATGCCTACATACCTACATACCTACATACCTACATACCTACATACCTACATACATACATACCTACATACCTACATACATACATACCTACATACCTACATACATACCTACATACATACCTACCTACATACCTACATACCTACATACCTACATACCTACATGCCTACATACCTACATACCTACATGCCTACATACCTACATACCTACATGCCTACATACCTACATACCTACATGCCTACATACCTACATACCTACATACCTACATACCTACATACCTACATACCTACATACCTACATACCTAAATACCTACATACCTACATACCTACATACCTACGTACCTACATGCCTACATACCTACATACCTACATACGTACATACCTACATACCTACATACCTACATACATACATACCTACATACCTACATGCCTACATACCTACATACCTACATACCTACATACCTACATACCTACATACCTACATACCTACATACCTACATACCTACATACCTACATGCCTACATACCTACATACCTACATGCCTACATACTTACATACCTACATACCTACATACCTACATACCTACATACCTACATACCTACATACCTACATACCTACATACCTACATACCTACAAACATACATACCTACATACCTACATACATACATACCTACATACCTACATACCTACATACCTACATACATACATACCTACATACCTACATACCTAAATACCTACATACCTACATACCTACATACCTACATACCTACATACCTACATACCTACATACCTACATACCTACATACCTACATACCTACATACCTACATACCTACATACCTACATACCTACCTACCTACGTACCTACATACCTACATACCTACAAACATACATACCTACATACCTACATACATACATACCTACATACCTACATACCTACATGCATACATACCTACATACCTACATACATACATACCTAAATACCTACATACATACCTACCTACATACCTACATACCTACATACCTACATGCCTACATACCTACATACCTACATACCTACATACCTACATACCTACATACCTACATACCTACATACCTACATACCTACATACCTACATACCTACATACCTACATACCTACATACCTACATACCTACATACCTACATACCTACATACCTACATACCTACATACCTACATACCTACATACCTACATACCTACATACCTATATACCTACATACCTACATACCTACATACCTTCATATACCTACATACCTACATGCCTACATACCTACACACCTACATGCCTACATACCTACATACCTACATGCCTACATACCTACATACCTACATGCCTACATACCTACATACCTACATACCTACATACATACATACCTACATACCTACATATATACATACCTACATACCTACATACATACATACCTTCATACCTACATACATACCTACCTACATACCTACATACCTACATGCCTACATACCTACATACCTACATACCTACATACCTGCATACCTACATACATACATACCTACATACCTACATACATACATACCTACATACCTACATACCTAAATACCTACATACCTACATACCTACATACCTACATACCTACATACCTACATACCTACATACCTACATACCTACATGCCTACATACCTACATACCTACATGCCTACATACCTACATACCTACATGCCTACATACCTACATACCTACATACCTACATACCTGCATACATACATACCTACATACCTACATACATACATACCTACATACCTACATACATACATACTTACATACCTACTTACATACCTACATACATACCTACCTACATACCTACATACCTACATACCTACATGCCTACATACCTACATACCTACATACCTACATGCCTACATACCTACATACCTACATGCCTACATACCTACATACCTACATACCTACATACCTACATACCTACATACCTACATACCTACATACCTACATGCCTACATACCTACATACCTACATGCCTACATACCTACATACCTACATGCCTACATACCTACATACCTACATACCTACATACCTACATACCTACATACCTACATACCTACATACCTACATACCTACATACCTACATACCTACATACATACATACCTACATACCTACATACATACCTACATACATACCTACCTACATACCTACATACCTACATACCTACATGCCTACATACCTACATACCTACATGCCTACATACCTACATACCTACATACTTACATACCTAAATACCTACATACCTACATACATACATACCTACATACCTACATACCTACATACATACTTACCTACATACATACATACCTACATACCTACATACCTACATACCTACATACCTACATACCTACATACCTACATACCTACATACCTACATACCTACATACCTACATACATACATACCTACATACATACATACCTACATACCTACATACCTACATACCTAGATACCTACATACCTACATACCTACATACCTACATACCTACATACCTACATACATACATACCTACATACCTACATACATACATACCTACATACCTACATACCTACATACATACTTACCTACATACATACATACCTACATACCTACATACCTACATACCTACATACCTAAATACCTACATACCTACATACATACATACCTACATACCTACATACCTACATACATACTTACCTACATACATACATACCTACATACATACATACCTACATACCTACATACCTACATACCTACATACCTACATACCTAAATACCTACATACCTACATACATACATACCTACATACCTACATACCTACATGCCTACATACCTACATACCTACATGCCTACATACCTACATACCTACATGCCTACATACCTACATACCTACATACCTACATACCTACATACCTACATACCTACATTTCTACATACTTACATACCTACATGCCTACATACCTACATACCTACATGCCTACATACCTACATACCTACATACCTACATACCTACATGCCTACATACCTACATACCTACATGCCTACATACCTACATACCTACATGCCTACATACCTACATACCTACATACCTACATACCTACATACCTACATACCTACATTTCTACATACTTACATACCTACATGCCTACATACCTACATACCTACATGCCTACATACCTACATACCTACATGCCTACATACCTACATACCTACATGCCTACATACCTACATACCTACATACCTACATACCTACATACCTACATACCTACATACTTACATACCTACATGCCTACATACCTACATACCTACATGCCTACATACCTACATACCTACATGCCTACATACCTACATACCTACATGCCTACATACCTACATACCTACATACCTACATACCTACATACCTACATACCTACATACCTACATACCTACATACCTACATACCTACATACCTACATACATACATGCCTACATACCTACATACCTACATGCCTACATACCTACATACCTACATACCTACATACCTACATACCTACATACCTACATTTCTACATACTTACATACCTACATGCCTACATACCTACATACCTACATGCCTACATACCTACATACCTACATGCCTACATACCTACATACCTACATGCCTACATACCTACATACCTACATACCTACATACCTACATACCTACATACCTACATACTTACATACCTACATGCCTACATACCTACATACCTACATGCCTACATACCTACATACCTACATGCCTACATACCTACATACCTACATGCCTACATACCTACATACCTACATACCTACATACCTACATACCTACATACCTACATACCTACATACCTACATACCTACATACCTACATACCTACATACATACATACCTACATACCTACATACCTACATACCTACATACCTACATACCTACATACCTACATACCTACATACCTACATACCTACATACCTACATACCTACATACCTACATACCTACATACCTACATACCTACATACATACATACCTAAATACCTACATACCTACATACATACATACCTACATACCTACATACCTACATACCTACATGCCTACATACCTACATACCTACATGCCTACATACCTACATACCTACATGCCTACATACCTACATACGTACATACCTACATACCTACATACCTACATACCTACATATCTACATACTTACATACCTACATGCCTACATACCTACATACCTACATGCCTACATACCTACATACCTACATGCCTACATATCTACATACCTACATGCCTACATACCTACATACCTACATGCCTACATAACTACATACCTACATGCCTACATACCTACATACCTACATGCCTACATACCTACATACCTACATGCCTACATACCTACATACCTACATGCCTACATACCTACATACCTACATGCCTACATACCTACATACCTACATGCCTACATACCTACATACCTACATGCCTACATACCTACATACCTACATGCCTACATACCTACATACCTACATGCCTACATACCTACATACCTACATACCTACCTACCTACATACCTACATACCTACATACCTACAAACATACATACCTACATACCTACATACATACATACCTACATACCTACATACCTACATGCATACATACCTACATACCTACATACATACATACCTAAATACCTACATACATACCTACCTACATACCTACATACCTACATACCTACATGCCTACATACCTACATACCTACATACCTACATACCTACATACCTACATACCTACATACCTACATACCTACATACCTACATACCTACATACCTACATACCTACATACCTACATACCTACATACCTACATACCTACATACCTACATACCTACATACCTACATACCTACATACCTACATACCTACATACTTACATACCTACATACCTACATACCTACATACCTATATACCTACATACCTACATACCTACATACCTTCATATACCTACATACCTACATGCCTACATACCTACACACCTACATGCCTACATACCTACATACCTACATGCCTACATACCTACATACCTACATGCCTACATACCTACATACCTACATACCTACATACATACATACCTACATACCTACATATATACATACCTACATACCTACATACATACATACCTTCATACCTACATACATACCTACCTACATACCTACATACCTACATGCCTACATACCTACATACCTACATACCTACATACCTGCATACCTACATACATACATACCTACATACCTACATACATACATACCTACATACCTACATACCTAAATACCTACATACCTACATACCTACATACCTACATACCTACATACCTACATACCTACATACCTACATACCTACATGCCTACATACCTACATACCTACATGCCTACATACCTACATACCTACATGCCTACATACCTACATACCTACATACCTACATACCTGCATACATACATACCTACATACCTACATACATACATACCTACATACCTACATACATACATACTTACATACCTACTTACATACCTACATACATACCTACCTACATACCTACATACCTACATACCTACATGCCTACATACCTACATACCTACATACCTACATGCCTACATACCTACATACCTACATGCCTACATACCTACATACCTACATACCTACATACCTACATACCTACATACCTACATACCTACATACCTACATACCTACATGCCTACATACCTACATACCTACATGCCTACATACCTACATACCTACATGCCTACATACCTACATACCTACATACCTACATACCTACATACCTACATACCTACATACCTACATACCTACATACCTACATACCTACATACCTACATACATACATACCTACATACCTACATACATACCTACATACATACCTACCTACATACCTACATACCTACATACCTACATGCCTACATACCTACATACCTACATGCCTACATACCTACATACCTACATACTTACATACCTAAATACCTACATACCTACATACATACATACCTACATACCTACATACCTACATACATACTTACCTACATACATACATACCTACATACCTACATACCTACATACCTACATACCTACATACCTACATACCTACATACCTACATACCTACATACCTACATACCTACATACCTACATACCTACATACATACATACCTACATACATACATACCTACATACCTACATACCTACATACCTAGATACCTACATACCTACATACCTACATACCTACATACCTACATACCTACATACATACATACCTACATACCTACATACATACATACCTACATACCTACATACCTACATACATACTTACCTACATACATACATACCTACATACCTACATACCTACATACCTACATACCTAAATACCTACATACCTACATACATACATACCTACATACCTACATACCTACATACATACTTACCTACATACATACATACCTACATACATACATACCTACATACCTACATACCTACATACCTACATACCTACATACCTAAATACCTACATACCTACATACATACATACCTACATACCTACATAGCTACATACATACTTACCTACATACATACATACCTACATACCTACATACCTACATACCTACATACCTACATACCTACATACCTACATACCTACATACCTACATACCTACATACCTACATACCTACATGCCTACATACCTACATACCTACATGCCTACATACCTACATACCTACATGCCTACATACCTACATACCTACATACCTACATACCTACATACCTACATACCTACATTTCTACATACTTACATACCTACATGCCTACATACCTACATACCTACATGCCTACATACCTACATACCTACATGCCTACATACCTACATACCTACATGCCTACATACCTACATACCTACATACCTACATACCTACATACCTACATACCTACATACTTACATACCTACATGCCTACATACCTACATACCTACATGCCTACATACCTACATACCTACATGCCTACATACCTACATACCTACATGCCTACATACCTACATACCTACATACCTACATACCTACATACCTACATACCTACATACCTACATACCTACATACCTACATACCTACATACCTACATACATACATACCTACATACCTACATACCTACATACCTACATACCTACATACCTACATACCTACATACCTACATACCTACATACCTACATACCTACATACCTACATACCTACATACCTACATACCTACATACCTACATACATACATACCTAAATACCTACATACCTACATACATACATACCTACATACCTACATACCTACATACCTACATGCCTACATACCTACATACCTACATGCCTACATACCTACATACCTACATGCCTACATACCTACATACCTACATACCTACATACCTACATATCTACATACTTACATACCTACATGCCTACATACCTACATACCTACATGCCTACATACCTACATACCTACATGCCTACATACCTACATACCTACATGCCTACATACCTACATACCTACATGCCTACATACCTACATACCTACATGCCTACATACCTACATACCTACATGCCTACATACCTACATACCTACATGCCTACATACCTACATACCTACATGCCTACATACCTACATACCTACATGCCTACATACCTACATACCTACATGCCTACATACCTACATACCTACATGCCTACATACCTACATACCTACATGCCTACATACCTACATACCTACATGCCTACATACCTACATACGTACATACCTACATACCTACATACCTACATACCTACATATCTACATACTTACATACCTACATGCCTACATACCTACATACCTACATGCCTACATACCTACATACCTACATACGTACATACCTACATACCTACATACCTACATACCTACATACCTACATACCTACATACCTACATACCTACATACCTACATACCTACATACCTACATACCTACATACCTACATACCTACATACCTACATACCTACATACCTACATGCCTACATACCTACATACCTACATGCCTACATACCTACATACCTACATACCTACATACCTACATACCTACATACCTACATACCTACATACCTACATACCTACATACCTACATGCCTACATACCTACATACCTACATACATACATACCTACATACCTACATACATACATACCTACATACCTACATACATACCTACATACATACCTACCTACATACCTACATACCTACATACCTACATACCTACATGCCTACATACCTACATACCTACATGCCTACATACCTACATACCTACATGCCTACATACCTACATACCTACATGCCTACATACCTACATACCTACATACCTACATACCTACATACCTACATACCTACATACCTACATACCTAAATACCTACATACCTACATACCTACATACCTACGTACCTACATGCCTACATACCTACATACCTACATACGTACATACCTACATACCTACATACCTACATACATACATACCTACATACCTACATGCCTACATACCTACATACCTACATACCTACATACCTACATACCTACATACCTACATACCTACATACCTACATACCTACATGCCTACATACCTACATACCTACATGCCTACATACTTACATACCTACATACCTACATACCTACATACCTACATACCTACATACCTACATACCTACATACCTACATACCTACATACCTACAAACATACATACCTACATACCTACATACATACATACCTACATACCTACATACCTACATACCTACATACATACATACCTACATACCTACATACCTAAATACCTACATACCTACATACCTACATACCTACATACCTACATACCTACATACCTACATACCTACATACCTACATACCTACATACCTACATACCTACATACCTACCTACCTACATACCTACATACCTACATACCTACAAACATACATACCTACATACCTACATACATACATACCTACATACCTACATACCTACATGCATACATACCTACATACCTACATACATACATACCTAAATACCTACATACATACCTACCTACATACCTACATACCTACATACCTACATGCCTACATACCTACATACCTACATACCTACATACCTACATACCTACATACCTACATACCTACATACCTACATACCTACATACCTACATACCTACATACCTACATACCTACATACCTACATACCTACATACCTACATACCTACATACCTACATACCTACATACCTACATACCTACATACCTACATACCTACATACCTACATACCTACATACCTACATACCTACATACCTATATACCTACATACCTACATACCTACATACCTTCATATACCTACATACCTACATGCCTACATACCTACATACCTACATACCTACATACCTATATACATACATACATACATACCTACATACCTACATACATACATACCTACATACCTACATACATACATACCTACATACCTACATACCTACATACCTACATACCTACATACCTACATACCTACATACCTACATACCTACATACCTACATACCTACATACCTACATACCTACATACCTACATACCTACATACCTACATACCTACATACCTACATACCTACATACCTACATACCTACATACCTACATACCTACATACCTACATACCTACATACCTACATACCTACATACCTACATACCTACATACCTACATACCTACATACCTACATGCCTACATACCTACATACCTACATACCTAGATACCTACATACCTACATACATACATACCTACATACCTACATACATACATACCTACATACCTACATACGTACATACCTACATACCTACATACCTACATACCTACATACCTACATACCTACATACCTACATACCTACATACCTACATACCTACATACCTACATACCTACATACCTACATACCTACATACCTACATACCTACATACCTACATACCTACATGCCTACATACCTACATACCTACATGCCTACATACCTACATACCTACATACCTACATACCTACATACCTACATACATACATACCTACATACCTACATACATACATACCTACATACCTACATACATACCTACATACATACCTACCTACATACCTACATACCTACATACCTACATACCTACATGCCTACATACCTACATACCTACATGCCTACATACCTACATACCTACATGCCTAAATACCTACATACCTACATGCCTACATACCTACATACCTACATACCTACATACCTACATACCTACATACCTACATACCTACATACCTAAATACCTACATACCTACATACCTACATACCTACGTACCTACATGCCTACATACCTACATACCTACATACGTACATACCTACATACCTACATACCTACATACATACATACCTACATACCTACATGCCTACATACCTACATACCTACATACCTACATACCTACATACCTACATACCTACATACCTACATACCTACATACCTACATGCCTACATACCTACATACCTACATGCCTACATACTTACATACCTACATACCTACATACCTACATACCTACATACCTACATACCTACATACCTACATACCTACATACCTACAAACATACATACCTACATACCTACATACATACATACCTACATACCTACATACCTACATACCTACATACATACATACCTACATACCTACATACCTAAATACCTACATACCTACATACCTACATACCTACATACCTACATACCTACATACCTACATACCTACATACCTACATACCTACATACCTACATACCTACATACCTACATACCTACCTACCTACATACCTACATACCTACATACCTACAAACATACATACCTACATACCTACATACATACATACCTACATACCTACATACCTACATGCATACATACCTACATACCTACATACATACATACCTAAATACCTACATACATACCTACCTACATACCTACATACCTACATACCTACATGCCTACATACCTACATACCTACATACCTACATACCTACATACCTACATACCTACATACCTACATACCTACATACCTACATACCTACATACCTACATACCTACATACCTACATACCTACATACCTACATACCTACATACCTACATACCTACATACCTACATACCTACATACCTACATACCTACATACCTACATACCTACATACCTACATACCTACATACCTACATACCTACATACCTATATACCTACATACCTACATACCTACATACCTTCATATACCTACATACCTACATGCCTACATACCTACACACCTACATGCCTACATACCTACATACCTACATGCCTACATACCTACATACCTACATGCCTACATACCTACATACCTACATACCTACATACATACATACCTACATACCTACATATATACATACCTACATACCTACATACATACATACCTTCATACCTACATACATACCTACCTACATACCTACATACCTACATGCCTACATACCTACATACCTACATACCTACATACCTGCATACCTACATACATACATACCTACATACCTACATACATACATACCTACATACCTACATACCTAAATACCTACATACCTACATACCTACATACCTACATACCTACATACCTACATACCTACATACCTACATACCTACATGCCTACATACCTACATACCTACATGCCTACATACCTACATACCTACATGCCTACATACCTACATACCTACATACCTACATACCTGCATACATACATACCTACATACCTACATACATACATACCCACATACCTACATACATACATACTTACATACCTACTTACATACCTACATACATACCTACCTACATACCTACATACCTACATACCTACATGCCTACATACCTACATACCTACATACCTACATGCCTACATACCTACATACCTACATGCCTACATACCTACATACCTACATGCCTACATACCTACATACCTACATACCTACATACCTACATACCTACATACCTACATACCTACATGCCTACATACCTACATACCTACATGCCTACATACCTACATACCTACATGCCTACATACCTACATACCTACATACCTACATACCTACATACCTACATACCTACATACCTACATACCTACATACCTACATACCTACATACATACATACCTACATACCTACATACATACCTACATACATACCTACCTACATACCTACATACCTACATACCTACATGCCTACATACCTACATACCTACATGCCTACATACCTACATACCTACATACTTACATACCTAAATACCTACATACCTACATACATACATACCTACATACCTACATACCTACATACATACTTACCTACATACATACATACCTACATACCTACATACCTACATACCTACATACCTACATACCTACATACCTACATACCTACATACCTACATACCTACATACCTACATACCTACATACATACATACCTACATACATACATACCTACATACCTACATACCTACATACCTAGATACCTACATACCTACATACCTACATACCTACATGCCTACATACCTACATACCTACATGCCTACATACCTACATACCTACATGCCTACATACCTACATACCTACATACCTACATACCTACATACCTACATACCTACATACCTACATGCCTACATACCTACATACCTACATGCCTACATACCTACATACCTACATGCCTACATACCTACATACCTACATACCTACATACCTACATACCTACATACCTACATACCTACATACCTACATACCTACATACCTACATACATACATACCTACATACCTACATACATACCTACATGCATACCTACCTACATACCTACATACCTACATACCTACATGCCTACATACCTACATACCTACATGCCTACATACCTACATACCTACATACTTACATACCTAAATACCTACATACCTACATACATACATACCTACATACCTACATACCTACATACATACTTACCTACATACATACATACCTACATACCTACATACCTACATACCTACATACCTACATACCTACATACCTACATACCTACATACCTACATACCTACATACCTACATACCTACATACCTACATACCTACATACATACATACCTACATACATACATACCTACATACCTACATACCTACATACCTAGATACCTACATACCTACATACCTACATACCTACATACCTACATACCTACATACATACATACCTACATACCTACATACCTACATACCTACATACATACATACCTACATACCTACATACATACTTACCTACATACCTACATACCTACATACCTACATGCCTACTTACCTACATACCTACATACCTACATACCTACATACCTACATACCTACATACCTACATGCCTACTTACCTACATACCTACATACCTACATACCTACATACCTACATACCTACATACCTACATACCTACATACCTACATACCTACATACCTACATACCTACATACCTACATACATACATACCTACATACCTACATACATACATACATACATACCTACATACCTACATACCTACATACCTACATACCTACATCCATACATACCTGCATATCTACATACATACATACCTACATACCTACATACCTACATACCTACATACCTACATACATACATACCTACATACCTACATACATACATACCTACATACCTACATACCTACATACATACATACCTACATACCTACATACATACATACCTACATACCTACGTACCTACATACCTACATACCTACATACCTACATACCTACATACCTACATACCTACATACCTACATACCTACATACCTACATACCTACATACCTACATACCTACATACCTACATACCTACATACCTACATACCTACATACCTACATACCTACATACCTACATACCTACATACCTACATACCTACATACCTACATACCTACATACCTACATACATACATACCTAAATACCTACATACCTACATACATACATACCTACATACCTACATACCTACATACCTACATACCTACATACCTACATACCTACATACATACATACCTACATACCTACATACATACATACCTACATACCTACATACCTACATACCTACATACCTACATACCTACATATCTACATACCTACATACCTACATACCTACATACCTACATACCTACATACCTACATACCTACATACCTACATACCTACATACCTACATACCTACATACCTACATACCTACATACCTACATACCTACATACCTACATACCTACATACCTACATACTTACATACCTACATGCCTACATACCTACATACCTACATGCCTACATACCTACATACCTACATACCTACATACCTACAAATACACATACCTACATACCTACATACATACATACCTACATACCTACATACCTATGTGCCTACATACCTACATACCTACATGCCTACATACCTACATACCTACATGCCTACATACCTACATACCTACATGCCTACATACCTACATACCTACATGCCTACATACCTACATACCTACATACCTACATACCTACATACATACATACCTACATACCTACATACCTACATACCTACATACCTACATACCTACATACCTACATACCTACATCCATACATACCTACATACCTACATACATACATACCTACATACCTACATACCTACATACCTACATACCTACATACCTACATATATACATACCTACATACCTACATACATACATACCTTCATACCTACATACATACCTACCTACATACCTACATACCTACATACCTACATACCTACATACCTACATACCTACATGCCTATATACCTACATACCTACATACCTAGATACCTACATACCTACATACATACATACCTACATACCTACATACATACATACATAAATACCTACATACCTACATACATACATACCTACATACCTACATACATACATACCTACATACCTACATTCCTACATACATACATACCTACATACCTACATACATACATACCTACATACCTACATACCTACATACCTACATACCTACATACCTACATACCTACATACCTACATACCTACATACCTACATACCTACATACCTACATACCTACATACCTACATACCTACATACCTACATACCTACATACATACATACCTACATACATACATACCTACATACCTACATACCTACATACCTACATACCTACATACCTACATACCTACATACCTACATACCTACATACCTACATACCTACATACATACATACCTACATACCTACATACATACATACCTACATACCTACATACCTACATACATACTTACCTACATACATACATACCTACATACCTACATACCTACATACCTACATACCTACATACCTAAATACCTACATACCTACATACATACATACCTACATACCTACATACCTACATACATACTTACCTACATACATACATACCTACATACCTACATACCTACATACCTACATACCTACATACCTACATACCTACATACCTACATACCTACATACCTAAATACCTACATACCTACATACCTACATACCTACATACCTACATACCTACATACCTACATACCTACATACCTACATACATACATACTTACATACCTACATGCCTACATACCTACATACCTACATGCCTACATACCTACATACCTACATGCCTACATACCTACATACCTACATGCCTACATACCTACATACCTACATACCTACATACCTACATACCTACATACCTACATATCTACATACTTACATACCTACATGCCTACATACCTACATACCTACATGCCTACATACCTACATACCTACATGCCTACATACCTACATACCTACATGCCTACATACCTACATACCTACATACCTACATACCTACATACCTACATACCTACATACTTACATACCTACATGCCTACATACCTACATACCTACATGCCTACATACCTACATACCTACATGCCTACATACCTACATACCTACATGCCTACATACCTACATACCTACATACCTACATACCTACATACCTACATACCTACATACCTACATACCTACATACCTACATACATACATACCTACATACCTACATACCTACATACCTACATACCTACATACCTACATACCTACATACCTACATACCTACATACCTACATACCTACATACCTACATACCTACATACCTACATACCTACATACCTACATACCTACATACCTACATACCTACATACCTACATACCTACATACATACATACCTAAATACCTACATACCTACATACATACATACCTACATACCTACATACCTACATACCTACATGCCTACATACCTACATACCTACATGCCTACATACCTACATACCTACATGCCTACATACCTACATACCTACATACCTACATACCTACATACCTACATACCTACATATCTACATACTTACATACCTACATGCCTACATACCTACATACCTACATGCCTACATACCTACATACCTACATGCCTACATACCTACATACCTACATACCTACATACTTACATACCTACATGCCTACATACCTACATACCTACATGCCTACATACCTAAATACCTACATGCCTACATACCTACATACCTACATACCTAGATACCTACATACCTACATACCTACATACATACATACCTACATACCTACATACATACATACCTACATACCTACATACATACCTACATACATACCAACCTACATACCTACATACCTACATACCTACATACCTACATACCTACATACCTACATGCCTACATACCTACATACCTACATACCTACATACCTACATACCTACATACCTACATACCTACATGCCTACATACCTACATACCTACATACCTAGATACCTACATACCTACATACATACATACCTACATACCTATATACATACATACATACATACCTACATACCTACATACATACATACCTACATACCTACATACATACATACCTACATACCTACATACCTACATACCTACATACCTACATACCTACATACCTACATACCTACATACCTACATACCTACATACCTACATACCTACATACCTACATACCTACATACCTACATACCTACATACCTACATACCTACATACCTACATACCTACATACCTACATACCTACATACCTACATACCTACATGCCTACATACCTACATACCTACATACCTAGATACCTACATACCTACATACATACATACCTACATACCTACATACATACATACCTACATACCTACATACGTACATACCTACATACCTACATACCTACATACCTACATACCTACATACCTACATACCTACATACCTACATACCTACATACCTACATACCTACATACCTACATACCTACATACCTACATACCTACATACCTACATACCTACATGCCTACATACCTACATACCTACATGCCTACATACCTACATACCTACATACCTACATACCTACATACCTACATACATACATACCTACATACCTACATACATACATACCTACATACCTACATACATACCTACATACATACCTACCTACATACCTACATACCTACATACCTACATACCTACATGACTACATACCTACATACCTACATGCCTACATACCTACATACCTACATGCCTACATACCTACATACCTACATGCCTACATACCTACATACCTACATACCTACATACCTACATACCTACATACCTACATACCTACATACCTACATACCTACATACCTACATACCTACATACCTACATGACTACATACCTACATACCTACATGCCTACATACCTACATACCTACATGCCTACATACCTACATACCTACATGCCTACATACCTACATACCTACATACCTACATACCTACATACCTACATACCTACATACCTACATACCTACATACCTAAATACCTACATGCCTACATACCTACATACCTACATACGTACATACCTACATACCTACATACCTACATACATACATACCTACATACCTACATGCCTACATACCTACATACCTACATACCTACATACCTACATACCTACATACCTACATACCTACATACCTACATACCTACATGCCTACATACCTACATACCTACATGCCTACATACTTACATACCTACATACCTACATACCTACATACCTACATACCTACATACCTACATACCTACATACCTACATACCTACAAACATACATACCTACATACCTACATACATACATACCTACATACCTACATACCTACATACCTACATACATACATACCTACATACCTACATACCTAAATACCTACATACCTACATACCTACATACCTACATACCTACATACCTACATACCTACATACCTACATACCTACATACCTACATACCTACCTACCTACATACCTACATACCTACATACCTACAAACATACATACCTACATACCTACATACATACATACCTACATACCTACATACCTACATGCATACATACCTACATACCTACATACATACATACCTAAATACCTACATACATACCTACCTACATACCTACATACCTACATACCTACATGCCTACATACCTACATACCTACATACCTACATACCTACATACCTACATACCTACATACCTACATACCTACATACCTACATACCTACATACCTACATACCTACATACCTACATACCTACATACCTACATACCTACATACCTACATACCTACATACCTACATACCTACATACCTACATACCTACATACCTACATACCTATATACCTACATACCTACATACCTACATACCTTCATATACCTACATACCTACATGCCTACATACCTACACACCTACATGCCTACATACCTACATACCTACATGCCTACATACCTACATACCTACATACCTAGATACCTACATACCTACATACATACATACCTACATACCTATATACATACATACATACATACCTACATACCTACATACATACATACCTACATACCTACATACATACATACCTACATACCTACATACCTACATACCTACATACCTACATACCTACATACCTACATACCTACATACCTACATACCTACATACCTACATACCTACATACCTACATACCTACATACCTACATACCTACATACCTACATGCCTACATACCTACATACCTACATACCTAGATACCTACATACCTACATACATACATACCTACATACCTATATACATACATACATACATACCTACATACCTACATACATACATACCTACATACCTACATACATACATACCTACATACCTACATACCTACATACCTACATACCTACATACCTACATACCTACATACCTACATACCTACATACCTACATACCTACATACCTACATACCTACATACCTACATACCTACATACCTACATACCTACATGCCTACATACCTACATACCTACATACCTAGATACCTACATACCTACATACATACATACCTACATACCTACATACATACATACCTACATACCTACATACGTACATACCTACATACCTACATACCTACATACCTACATACCTACATACCTACATACCTACATACCTACATACCTACATACCTACATACCTACATACCTACATACCTACATACCTACATACCTACATACCTACATACCTACATACCTACATACCTACATACCTACATACCTACATACCTACATACCTACATACCTACATACCTACATACCTACATACCTACATACCTATATACCTACATACCTACATACCTACATACCTTCATATACCTACATACCTACATGCCTACATACCTACACACCTACATGCCTACATACCTACATACCTACATGCCTACATACCTACATACCTACATACCTAGATACCTACATACCTACATACATACATACCTACATACCTATATACATACATACATACATACCTACATACCTACATACATACATACCTACATACCTACATACATACATACCTACATACCTACATACCTACATACCTACATACCTACATACCTACATACCTACATACCTACATACCTACATACCTACATACCTACATACCTACATACCTACATACCTACATACCTACATGCCTACATACCTACATACCTACATACCTAGATACCTACATACCTACATACATACATACCTACATACCTACATACATACATACCTACATACCTACATACGTACATACCTACATACCTACATACCTACATACCTACATACCTACATACCTACATACCTACATACCTACATACCTACATACCTACATACCTACATACCTACATACCTACATACCTACATACCTACATACCTACATGCCTACATACCTACATACCTACATGCCTACATACCTACATACCTACATACCTACATACCTACATACCTACATACATACATACCTACATACCTACATACATACATACCTACATACCTACATACATACCTACATACATACCTACCTACATACCTACATACCTACATACCTACATACCTACATGCCTACATACCTACATACCTACATGCCTACATACCTACATACCTACATGCCTACATACCTACATACCTACATGCCTACATACCTACATACCTACATACCTACATACCTACATACCTACATACCTACATACCTACATACCTAAATACCTACATACCTACATACCTACATACCTACGTACCTACATGCCTACATACCTACATACCTACATACGTACATACCTACATACCTACATACCTACATACATACATACCTACATACCTACATGCCTACATACCTACATACCTACATACCTACATACCTACATACCTACATACCTACATACCTACATACCTACATACCTACATACCTACATACCTACATGCCTACATACCTACATACCTACATGCCTACATACTTACATACCTACATACCTACATACCTACATACCTACATACCTACATACCTACATACCTACATACCTACATACCTACATACCTACAAACATACATACCTACATACCTACATACATACATACCTACATACCTACATACCTACATACCTACATACATACATACCTACATACCTACATACCTAAATACCTACATACCTACATACCTACATACCTACATACCTACATACCTACATACCTACATACCTACATACCTACATACCTACATACCTACATACCTACATACCTACCTACCTACATACCTACATACCTACATACATACATACCTACATACCTACATACATACATACCTACATACCTACATACCTACATGCATACATACCTACATACCTACATACATACATACCTAAATACCTACATACATACCTACCTACATACCTACATACCTACATACCTACATGCCTACATACCTACATACCTACATACCTACATACCTACATACCTACATACCTACATACCTACATACCTACATACCTACATACCTACATACCTACATACCTACATACCTACATACCTACATACCTACATACCTACATACCTACATACCTACATACCTACATACCTACATACCTACATACCTACATACCTACATACCTACATACCTACATACCTATATACCTACATACCTACATACCTACATACCTTCATATACCTACATACCTACATGCCTACATACCTACACACCTACATGCCTACATACCTACATACCTACATGCCTACATACCTACATACCTACATGCCTACATACCTACATACCTACATACCTACATACATACATACCTACATACCTACATATATACATACCTACATACCTACATACATACATACCTTCATACCTACATACATACCTACCTACATACCTACATACCTACATGCCTACATACCTACATACCTACATACCTACATACCTGCATACCTACATACATACATACCTACATACCTACATACATACATACCTACATACCTACATACCTAAATACCTACATACCTACATACCTACATACCTACATACCTACATACCTACATACCTACATACCTACATACCTACATACCTACATGCCTACATACCTACATACCTACATGCCTACATACCTACATACCTACATGCCTACATACCTACATACCTACATACCTACATACCTGCATACATACATACCTACATACCTACATACATACATACCTACATACCTACATACATACATACTTACATACCTACTTACATACCTACATACATACCTACCTACATACCTACATACCTACATACCTACATGCCTACATACCTACATACCTACATACCTACATGCCTACATACCTACATACCTACATGCCTACATACCTACATACCTACATACCTACATACCTACATACCTACATACCTACATACCTACATACCTACATACCTACATGCCTACATACCTACATACCTACATGCCTACATACCTACATACCTACATGCCTACATACCTACATACCTACATACCTACATACCTACATACCTACATACCTACATACCTACATACCTACATAACTACATACCTACATACCTACATACCTACATACATACATACCTACATACCTACATACATACCTACATACATACCTACCTACATACCTACATACCTACATACCTACATGCCTACATACCTACATACCTACATGCCTACATACCTACATACCTACATACTTACATACCTAAATACCTACATACCTACATACATACATACCTACATACCTACATACCTACATACATACTTACCTACATACATACATACCTACATACCTACATACCTACATACCTACATACCTACATACCTACATACCTACATACCTACATACCTACATACCTACATACCTACATACATACATACCTACATACATACATACCTACATACCTACATACCTACATACCTAGATACCTACATACCTACATACCTACATACCTACATACCTACATACCTACATACATACATACCTACATACCTACATACATACATACCTACATACCTACATACCTACATACATACTTACCTACATACATACATACCTACATACCTACATACCTACATACCTACATACCTAAATACCTACATACATACATACCTACATACCTACATACCTACATACATACTTACCTACATACATACATACCTACATACATACATACCTACATACCTACATACCTACATACCTACATACCTACATACCTAAATACCTACATACCTACATACATACATACCTACATACCTACATAGCTACATACATACTTACCTACATACATACATACCTACATACCTACATACCTACATACCTACATACCTACATACCTACATACCTACATACCTACATACCTACATACCTACATACCTACATACCTACATACTTACATACCTACATGCCTACATACCTACATACCTACATGCCTACATACCTACATACCTACATGCCTACATACCTACATACCTACATACCTACATACCTACATACCTACATACCTACATTTCTACATACTTACATACCTACATGCCTACATACCTACATACCTACATGCCTACATACCTACATACCTACATGCCTACATACCTACATACCTACATGCCTACATACCTACATACCTACATACCTACATACCTACATACCTACATACCTACATACTTACATACCTACATGCCTACATACCTACATACCTACATGCCTACATACCTACATACCTACATGCCTACATACCTACATACCTACATGCCTACATACCTACATACCTACATACCTACATACCTACATACCTACATACCTACATACCTACATACCTACATACCTACATACCTACATACCTACATACATACATACCTACATACCTACATACCTACATACCTACATACCTACATACCTACATACCTACATACCTACATACCTACATACCTACATACCTACATACCTACATACCTACATACCTACATACCTACATACCTACATACATACATACCTAAATACCTACATACCTACATACATACATACCTACATACCTACATACCTACATACCTACATGCCTACATACCTACATACCTACATGCCTACATACCTACATACCTACATGCCTACATACCTACATACGTACATACCTACATACCTACATACCTACATATCTACATACTTACATACCTACATGCCTACATACCTACATACCTACATGCCTACATACCTACATACCTACATGCCTACATACCTACATACCTACATGCCTACATACCTACATACCTACATGCCTACATACCTACATACCTACATGCCTACATACCTACATACCTACATGCCTACATACCTACATACCTACATGCCTACATACCTACATACCTACATGCCTACATACCTACATACCTACATGCCTACATACCTACATACCTACATGCCTACATACCTACATACCTACATGCCTACATACCTACATACCTACATGCCTACATACCTACATACCTACATGCCTACATACCTACATACGTACATACCTACATACCTACATACCTACATACCTACATATCTACATACTTACATACCTACATGCCTACATACCTACATACCTACATGCCTACATACCTACATACCTACATACGTACATACCTACATACCTACATACCTACATACCTACATACCTACATACCTACATACCTACATACCTACATACCTACATACCTACATACCTACATACCTACATACCTACATACCTACATACCTACATACCTACATACCTACATACCTACATACCTACATGCCTACATACCTACATACCTACATGCCTACATACCTACATACCTACATACCTACATACCTACATACCTACATACCTACATACCTACATACCTACATACCTACATACCTACATGCCTACATACCTACATACCTACATACATACATACCTACATACCTACATACATACATACCTACATACCTACATACATACCTACATACATACCTACCTACATACCTACATACCTACATACCTACATACCTACATGCCTACATACCTACATACCTACATGCCTACATACCTACATACCTACATGCCTACATACCTACATACCTACATGCCTTCATACCTACATACATACATACCTACATACCTACATACCTACATACCTAGATACCTACATACCTACATACCTACATACCTACATACCTACATACCTACATACCTACGTACCTACATGCCTACATACCTACATACCTACATACGTACATACCTACATACCTACATACCTACATACATACATACCTACATACCTACATGCCTACATGCCTACATACCTACATACCTACATGCCTACATACCTACATACCTACATGCCTACATACCTACATACCTACATGCCTACATACCTACATACCTACATACCTACATACCTACATACCTACATACCTACATACCTACATACCTAAATACCTACATACCTACATACCTACATACCTACGTACCTACATGCCTACATACCTACATACCTACATACGTACATACCTACATACCTACATACCTACATACATACATACCTACATACCTACATGCCTACATACCTACATACCTACATACCTACATACCTACATACCTACATACCTACATACCTACATACCTACATACCTACATGCCTACATACCTACATACCTACATGCCTACATACTTACATACCTACATACCTACATACCTACATACCTACATACCTACATACCTACATACCTACATACCTACATACCTACATACCTACATACCTACAAACATACATACCTACATACCTACATACATACATACCTACATACCTACATACCTACATACCTACATACATACATACCTACATACCTACATACCTAAATACCTACATACCTACATACCTACATACCTACATACCTACATACCTACATACCTACATACCTACATACCTACATACCTACATACCTACATACCTACATACCTACCTACCTACATACCTACATACCTACATACCTACAAACATACATACCTACATACCTACATACATACATACCTACATACCTACATACCTACATGCATACATACCTACATACCTACATACATACATACCTAAATACCTACATACATACCTACCTACATACCTACATACCTACATACCTACATGCCTACATACCTACATACCTACATACCTACATACCTACATACCTACATACCTACATACCTACATACCTACATACCTACATACCTACATACCTACATACCTACATACCTACATACCTACATACCTACATACCTACATACCTACATACCTACATACCTACATACCTACATACCTACATACCTACATACCTACATACCTACATACCTATATACCTACATACCTACATACCTACATACCTTCATATACCTACATACCTACATGCCTACATACCTACACACCTACATGCCTACATACCTACATACCTACATGCCTACATACCTACATACCTACATACCTAGATACCTACATACCTACATACATACATACCTACATACCTATATACATACATACATACATACCTACATACCTACATACATACATACCTACATACCTACATACATACATACCTACATACCTACATACCTACATACCTACATACCTACATACCTACATACCTACATACCTACATACCTACATACCTACATACCTACATACCTACATACCTACATACCTACATACCTACATACCTACATACCTACATACCTACATACCTACATACCTACATACCTACATACCTACATACCTACATACCTACATACCTACATACCTACATGCCTACATACCTACATACCTACATACCTAGATACCTACATACCTACATACATACATACCTACATACCTACATACATACATACCTACATCATACCTACATACCTACATACCTACATACCTACATACCTACATACCTACATACCTACATGCCTACATACCTACATACCTACATGCCTACATACCTACATACCTACATACCTACATACCTACATACCTACATACATACATACCTACATACCTACATACATACATACCTACATACCTACATACATACCAACATACATACCTACCTACATACCTACATACCTACATACCTACATACCTACATGCCTACATACCTACATACCTACATGCCTACATACCTACATACCTACATGCCTACATACCTACATACCTACATGCCTACATACCTACATACCTACATACCTACATACCTACATACCTACATACCTACATACCTACATACCTAAATACCTACATACCTACATACCTACATACCTACGTACCTACATGCCTACATACCTACATACCTACATACGTACATACCTACATACCTACATACCTACATACATACATACCTACATACCTACATGCCTACATACCTACATACCTACATACCTACATACCTACATACCTACATACCTACATACCTACATACCTACATACCTACATGCCTACATACCTACATACCTACATGCCTACATACTTACATACCTACATACCTACATACCTACATACCTACATACCTACATACCTACATACCTACATACCTACATACCTACAAACATACATACCTACATACCTACATACATACATACCTACATACCTACATACCTACATACCTACATACATACATACCTACATACCTACATACCTAAATACCTACATACCTACATACCTACATACCTACATACCTACATACCTACATACCTACATACCTACATACCTACATACCTACATACCTACATACCTACATACCTACCTACCTACATACCTACATACCTACATACCTACAAACATACATACCTACATACCTACATACATACATACCTACATACCTACATACCTACATGCATACATACCTACATACCTACATACATACATACCTAAATACCTACATACATACCTACCTACATACCTACATACCTACATACCTACATACCTACATACCTACATACCTACATACCTACATACCTACATACCTACATACCTACATACCTACATACCTACATACCTACATACCTACATACCTACATGCCTACATACCTACATACCTACATGCCTACATACCTACATACCTACATACCTACATACCTACATACCTACATACATACATACCTACATACCTACATACATACATACCTACATACCTACATACATACCTACATACATACCTACCTACATACCTACATACCTACATACCTACATACCTACATGCCTACATACCTACATACCTACATGCCTACATACCTACATACCTACATGCCTACATACCTACATACCTACATGCCTACATACCTACATACCTACATACCTACATACCTACATACCTACATACCTACATACCTACATACCTAAATACCTACATACCTACATACCTACATACCTACGTACCTACATGCCTACATACCTACATACCTACATACGTACATACCTACATACCTACATACCTACATACATACATACCTACATACCTACATGCCTACATACCTACATACCTACATACCTACATACCTACATACCTACATACCTACATACCTACATACCTACATACCTACATGCCTACATACCTACATACCTACATGCCTACATACTTACATACCTACATACCTACATACCTACATACCTACATACCTACATACCTACATACCTACATACCTACATACCTACAAACATACATACCTACATACCTACATACATACATACCTACATACCTACATACCTACATACCTACATACATACATACCTACATACCTACATACCTAAATACCTACATACCTACTTACCTACATACCTACATACCTACATACCTACATACCTACATACCTACATACCTACATACCTACATACCTACATACCTACATACCTACCTACCTACATACCTACATACCTACATACCTACAAACATACATACCTACATACCTACATACATACATACCTACATACCTACATACCTACATGCATACATACCTACATACCTACATACATACATACCTACATACCTACATACCTACATACCTACATACCTACATACCTACATACCTACATACCTACATACCTACATACCTACATACCTACATACCTACATACCTACATACATACATACCTAAATACCTACATACCTACATACATACATACCTACATACCTACATACCTACATACCTACATACCTACATACCTACATACCTACATACATACATACCTACATACCTACATACATACATACCTACATACCTACATACCTACATACCTACATACCTACATACCTACATATCTACATACCTACATACCTACATACCTACATACCTACATACCTACATACCTACATACCTACATACCTACATACCTACATACCTACATACCTACATACCTACATACCTACATACCTACATACCTACATACCTACATACCTACATACCTACATACCTACATACCTACATACTTACATACCTACATGCCTACATACCTACATACCTACATGCCTACATACCTACATACCTACATACCTACATACCTACAAATACACATACCTACATACCTACATACATACATACCTACATACCTACATACCTATGTGCCTACATACCTACATACCTACATGCCTACATACCTACATACCTACATGCCTACATACCTACATACCTACATGCCTACATACCTACATACCTACATGCCTACATACCTACATACCTACATACCTACATACCTACATACATACATACCTACATACCTACATACCTACATACCTACATACCTACATACCTACATACCTACATACCTACATCCATACATACCTACATACCTACATACATACATACCTACATACCTACATACCTACATACCTACATACCTACATACCTACATATATACATACCTACATACCTACATACATACATACCTTCATACCTACATACATACCTACCTACATACCTACATACCTACATACCTACATACCTACATACCTACATACCTACATGCCTATATACCTACATACCTACATACCTAGATACCTACATACCTACATACATACATACCTACATACCTACATACATACATACATACATACCTACATACCTACATACATACATACCTACATACCTACATACATACATACCTACATACCTACATTCCTACATACATACATACCTACATACCTACATACATACATACCTACATACCTACATACCTACATACCTACATACCTACATACCTACATACCTACATACCTACATACCTACATACCTACATACCTACATACCTACATACCTACATACCTACATACCTACATACCTACATACATACATACCTACATACATACATACCTACATACCTACATACCTACATACCTACATACCTACATACCTACATACCTACATACCTACATACCTACATACCTACATACCTACATACATACATACCTACATACCTACATACATACATACCTACATACCTACATACCTACATACATACTTACCTACATACATACATACCTACATACCTACATACCTACATACCTACATACCTACATACCTAAATACCTACATACCTACATACATACATACCTACATACCTACATACCTACATACATACTTACCTACATACATACATACCTACATACCTACATACCTACATACCTACATACCTACATACCTACATACCTACATACCTACATACCTACATACCTACATACCTAAATACCTACATACCTACATACCTACATACCTACATACCTACATACCTACATACCTACATACCTACATACCTACATACATACATACTTACATACCTACATGCCTACATACCTACATACCTACATGCCTACATACCTACATACCTACATGCCTACATACCTACATACCTACATGCCTACATACCTACATACCTACATACCTACATACCTACATACCTACATACCTACATACCTACATATCTACATACTTACATACCTACATGCCTACATACCTACATACCTACATGCCTACATACCTACATACCTACATGCCTACATACCTACATACCTACATGCCTACATACCTACATACCTACATACCTACATACCTACATACCTACATACCTACATACTTACATACCTACATGCCTACATACCTACATACCTACATGCCTACATACCTACATACCTACATGCCTACATACCTACATACCTACATGCCTACATACCTACATACCTACATACCTACATACCTACATACCTACATACCTACATACCTACATACCTACATACCTACATACATACATACCTACATACCTACATACCTACATACCTACATACCTACATACCTACATACCTACATACCTACATACCTACATACCTACATACCTACATACCTACATACCTACATACCTACATACCTACATACCTACATACCTACATACCTACATACCTACATACCTACATACATACATACCTAAATACCTACATACCTACATACATACATACCTACATACCTACATACCTACATACCTACATGCCTACATACCTACATACCTACATGCCTACATACCTACATACCTACATGCCTACATACCTACATACCTACATACCTACATACCTACATACCTACATACCTACATATCTACATACTTACATACCTACATGCCTACATACCTACATACCTACATGCCTACATACCTACATACCTACATGCCTACATACCTACATACCTACATACCTACATACTTACATACCTACATGCCTACATACCTACATACCTACATGCCTACATACCTAAATACCTACATGCCTACATACCTACATACCTACATACCTAGATACCTACATACCTACATACCTACATACATACATACCTACATACCTACATACATACATACCTACATACCTACATACATACCTACATACATACCAACCTACATACCTACATACCTACATACCTACATACCTACATACCTACATACCTACATGCCTACATACCTACATACCTACATACCTACATACCTACATACCTACATACCTACATACCTACATACCTACATGCCTACATACCTACATACCTACATACCTAGATACCTACATACCTACATACATACATACCTACATACCTATATACATACATACATACATACCTACATACCTACATACATACATACCTACATACCTACATACATACATACCTACATACCTACATACCTACATACCTACATACCTACATACCTACATACCTACATACCTACATACCTACATACCTACATACCTACATACCTACATACCTACATACCTACATACCTACATACCTACATACCTACATACCTACATACCTACATACCTACATACCTACATACCTACATACCTACATGCCTACATACCTACATACCTACATACCTAGATACCTACATACCTACATACATACATACCTACATACCTACATACATACATACCTACATACCTACATACGTACATACCTACATACCTACATACCTACATACCTACATACCTACATACCTACATACCTACATACCTACATACCTACATACCTACATACCTACATACCTACATACCTACATACCTACATACCTACATACCTACATGCCTACATACCTACATACCTACATGCCTACATACCTACATACCTACATACCTACATACCTACATACCTACATACATACATACCTACATACCTACATACATACATACCTACATACCTACATACATACCTACATACATACCTACCTACATACCTACATACCTACATACCTACATACCTACATGACTACATACCTACATACCTACATGCCTACATACCTACATACCTACATGCCTACATACCTACATACCTACATGCCTACATACCTACATACCTACATACCTACATACCTACATACCTACATACCTACATACCTACATACCTACATACCTAAATACCTACATACCTACATACCTACATACCTACGTACCTACATGCCTACATACCTACATACCTACATACGTACATACCTACATACCTACATACCTACATACATACATACCTACATACCTACATGCCTACATACCTACATACCTACATACCTACATACCTACATACCTACATACCTACATACCTACATACCTACATACCTACATACCTACATGCCTACATACCTACATACCTACATGCCTACATACTTACATACCTACATACCTACATACCTACATACCTACATACCTACATACCTACATACCTACATACCTACATACCTACATACCTACAAACATACATACCTACATACCTACATACATACATACCTACATACCTACATACCTACATACCTACATACATACATACCTACATACCTACATACCTAAATACCTACATACCTACATACCTACATACCTACATACCTACATACCTACATACCTACATACCTACATACCTACATACCTACATACCTACCTACCTACATACCTACATACCTACATACCTACAAACATACATACCTACATACCTACATACATACATACCTACATACCTACATACCTACATGCATACATACCTACATACCTACATACATACATACCTAAATACCTACATACATACCTACCTACATACCTACATACCTACATACCTACATGCCTACATACCTACATACCTACATACCTACATACCTACATACCTACATACCTACATACCTACATACCTACATACCTACATACCTACATACCTACATACCTACATACCTACATACCTACATACCTACATACCTACATACCTACATACCTACATACCTACATACCTACATACCTACATACCTACATACCTACATACCTATATACCTACATACCTACATACCTACATACCTTCATATACCTACATACCTACATGCCTACATACCTACACACCTACATGCCTACATACCTACATACCTACATGCCTACATACCTACATACCTACATACCTAGATACCTACATACCTACATACATACATACCTACATACCTATATACATACATACATACATACCTACATACCTACATACATACATACCTACATACCTACATACATACATACCTACATACCTACATACCTACATACCTACATACCTACATACCTACATACCTACATACCTACATACCTACATACCTACATACCTACATACCTACATACCTACATACCTACATACCTACATACCTACATGCCTACATACCTACATACCTACATACCTAGATACCTACATACCTACATACATACATACCTACATACCTATATACATACATACATACATACCTACATACCTACATACATACATACCTACATACCTACATACATACATACCTACATACCTACATACCTACATACCTACATACCTACATACCTACATACCTACATACCTACATACCTACATACCTACATACCTACATACCTACATACCTACATACCTACATACCTACATACCTACATGCCTACATACCTACATACCTACATACCTAGATACCTACATACCTACATACATACATACCTACATACCTACATACATACATACCTACATACCTACATACGTACATACCTACATACCTACATACCTACATACCTACATACCTACATACCTACATACCTACATACCTACATACCTACATACCTACATACCTACATACCTACATACCTACATACCTACATACCTACATACCTACATACCTACATACCTACATACCTACATACCTACATACCTACATACCTACATACCTACATACCTACATACCTACATACCTACATACCTATATACCTACATACCTACATACCTACATACCTTCATATACCTACATACCTACATGCCTACATACCTACACACCTACATGCCTACATACCTACATACCTACATGCCTACATACCTACATACCTACCTACCTACATACCTACATACCTACATACCTACAAACATACATACCTACATACCTACATACATACATACCTACATACCTACATACCTACATGCATACATACCTACATACCTACATACATACATACCTAAATACCTACATACATACCTACCTACATACCTACATACCTACATACCTACATGCCTACATACCTACATACCTACATACCTACATACCTACATACCTACATACCTACATACCTACATACCTACATACCTACATACCTACATACCTACATACCTACATACCTACATACCTACATACCTACATACCTACATACCTACATACCTACATACCTACATACCTACATACCTACATACCTACATACCTACATACCTATATACCTACATACCTACATACCTACATACCTTCATATACCTACATACCTACATGCCTACATACCTACACACCTACATGCCTACATACCTACATACCTACATGCCTACATACCTACATACCTACATGCCTACATACCTACATACCTACATACCTACATACATACATACCTACATACCTACATATATACATACCTACATACCTACATACATACATGCCTTCATACCTACATACATACCTACCTACATACCTACATACCTACATGCCTACATACCTACATACCTACATACCTACATACCTGCATACCTACATACATACATACCTACATACCTACATACATACATACCTACATACCTACATACCTAAATACCTACATACCTACATACCTACATACCTACATACCTACATACCTACATACCTACATACCTACATACCTACATGCCTACATACCTACATACCTACATGCCTACATACCTACATACCTACATGCCTACATACCTACATACCTACATACCTACATACCTGCATACATACATACCTACATACCTACATACATACATACCTACATACCTACATACATACATACTTACATACCTACTTACATACCTACATACATACCTACCTACATACCTACATACCTACATACCTACATGCCTACATACCTACATACCTACATACCTACATGCCTACATACCTACATACCTACATGCCTACATACCTACATACCTACATACCTACATACCTACATACCTACATACCTACATACCTACATACCTACATACCTACATGCCTACATACCTACATACCTACATGCCTACATACCTACATACCTACATGCCTACATACCTACATACCTACATACCTACATACCTACATACCTACATACCTACATACCTACATACCTACATACCTACATACCTACATACCTACATACCTACATACCTACATACATACATACCTACATACCTACATACATACCTACATACATACCTACCTACATACCTACATACCTACATACCTACATGCCTACATACCTACATACCTACATGCCTACATACCTACATACCTACATACTTACATACCTAAATACCTACATACCTACATACATACATACCTACATACCTACATACCTACATACATACTTACCTACATACATACATACCTACATACCTACATACCTACATACCTACATACCTACATACCTACATACCTACATACCTACATACCTACATACCTACATACCTACATACATACATACCTACATACATACATACCTACATACCTACATACCTACATACCTAGATACCTACATACCTACATACCTACATACCTACATACCTACATACCTACATACATACATACCTACATACCTACATACATACATACCTACATACCTACATACCTACATACATACTTACCTACATACATACATACCTACATACCTACATACCTACATACCTACATACCTAAATACCTACATACCTACATACATACATACCTACATACCTACATACCTACATACATACTTACCTACATACATACATACCTACATACATACATACCTACATACCTACATACCTACATACCTACATACCTACATACCTAAATACCTACATACCTACATACATACATACCTACATACCTACATAGCTACATACATACTTACCTACATACATACATACCTACATACCTACATACCTACATACCTACATACCTACATACCTACATACCTACATACCTACATACCTACATACCTACATACCTACATGCCTACATACCTACATACCTACATGCCTACATACCTACATACCTACATACCTACATACCTACATACCTACATACCTACATACCTACATACCTACATACCTACATACCTACATACCTATATACCTACATACCTACATACCTACATACCTTCATATACCTACATACCTACATGCCTACATACCTACACACCTACATGCCTACATACCTACATACCTACATGCCTACATACCTACATACCTACATACCTAGATACCTACATACCTACATACATACATACCTACATACCTATATACATACATACATACATACCTACATACCTACATACATACATACCTACATACCTACATACATACATACCTACATACCTACATACCTACATACCTACATACCTACATACCTACATACCTACATACCTACATACCTACATACCTACATACCTACATACCTACATACCTACATACCTACATACCTACATACCTACATGCCTACATACCTACATACCTACATACCTAGATACCTACATACCTACATACATACATACCTACATACCTATATACATACATACATACATACCTACATACCTACATACATACATACCTACATACCTACATACATACATACCTACATACCTACATACCTACATACCTACATACCTACATACCTACATACCTACATACCTACATACCTACATACCTACATACCTACATACCTACATACCTACATACCTACATACCTACATACCTACATGCCTACATACCTACATACCTACATACCTAGATACCTACATACCTACATACATACATACCTACATACCTACATACATACATACCTACATACCTACATACGTACATACCTACATACCTACATACCTACATACCTACATACCTACATACCTACATACCTACATACCTACATACCTACATACCTACATACCTACATACCTACATACCTACATACCTACATACCTACATACCTACATACCTACATACCTACATACCTACATACCTACATACCTACATACCTACATACCTACATACCTACATACCTACATACCTATATACCTACATACCTACATACCTACATACCTTCATATACCTACATACCTACATGCCTACATACCTACACACCTACATGCCTACATACCTACATACCTACATGCCTACATACCTACATACCTACATACCTAGATACCTACATACCTACATACATACATACCTACATACCTATATACATACATACATACATACCTACATACCTACATACATACATACCTACATACCTACATACATACATACATACATACCTACATACCTACATACCTACATACCTACATACCTACATACCTACATACCTACATACCTACATACCTACATACCTACATACCTACATACCTACATACCTACATACCTACATACCTACATACCTACATACCTACATGCCTACATACCTACATACCTACATACCTAGATACCTACATACCTACATACATACATACCTACATACCTACATACATACATACCTACATACCTACATACGTACATACCTACATACCTACATACCTACATACCTACATACCTACATACCTACATACCTACATACCTACATACCTACATACCTACATACCTACATACCTACATACCTACATACCTACATACCTACATACCTACATGCCTACATGCCTACATACCTACATGCCTACATACCTACATACCTACATACCTACATACCTACATACCTACATACATACATACCTACATACCTACATACATACATACCTACATACCTACATACATACCTACATACATACCTACCTACATACCTACATACCTACATACCTACATACCTACATGCCTACATACCTACATACCTACATGCCTACATACCTACATACCTACATGCCTACATACCTACATACCTACATGCCTACATACCTACATACCTACATACCTACATACCTACATACCTACATACCTACATACCTACATACCTAAATACCTACATACCTACATACCTACATACCTACGTACCTACATGCCTACATACCTACATACCTACATACGTACATACCTACATACCTACATACCTACATACATAAATACCTACATACCTACATGCCTACATACCTACATACCTACATACCTACATACCTACATACCTACATACCTACATACCTACATACCTACATACCTACATGCCTACATACCTACATACCTACATGCCTACATACTTACATACCTACATACCTACATACCTACATACCTACATACCTACATACCTACATACCTACATACCTACATACCTACATACCTACAAACATACATACCTACATACCTACATACATACATACCTACATACCTACATACCTACATACCTACATACATACATACCTACATACCTACATACCTAAATACCTACATACCTACATACCTACATACCTACATACCTACATACCTACATACCTACATACCTACATACCTACATACCTACATACCTACATACCTACATACCTACATACCTACCTACCTACATACCTACATACCTACATACCTACAAACATACATACCTACATACCTACATACATACATACCTACATACCTACATACCTACATGCATACATACCTACATACCTACATACATACATACCTAAATACCTACATACATACCTACCTACATACCTACATACCTACATACCTACATGCCTACATACCTACATACCTACATACCTACATACCTACATACCTACATACCTACATACCTACATACCTACATACCTACATACCTACATACCTACATACCTACATACCTACATACCTACATACCTACATACCTACATACCTACATACCTACATACCTACATACCTACATACCTACATACATACATACCTACATACCTACATACCTACATACCTATATACCTACATACCTACATACCTACATACCTTCATATACCTACATACCTACATGCCTACATACCTACACACCTACATGCCTACATACCTACATACCTACATGCCTACATACCTACATACCTACATGCCTACATACCTACATACCTACATACCTACATACATACATACCTACATACCTACATATATACATACCTACATACCTACATACATACATGCCTTCATACCTACATACATACCTACCTACATACCTACATACCTACATGCCTACATACCTACATACCTACATACCTACATACCTGCATACCTACATACATACATACCTACATACCTACATACATACATACCTACATACCTACATACCTAAATACCTACATACCTACATACCTACATACCTACATACCTACATACCTACATACCTACATACCTACATACCTACATGCCTACATACCTACATACCTACATGCCTACATACCTACATACCTACATGCCTACATACCTACATACCTACATACCTACATACCTGCATACATACATACCTACATACCTACATACATACATACCTACATACCTACATACATACATACTTACATACCTACTTACATACCTACATACATACCTACCTACATACCTACATACCTACATACCTACATGCCTACATACCTACATACCTACATACCTACATGCCTACATACCTACATACCTACATGCCTACATACCTACATACCTACATACCTACATACCTACATACCTACATACCTACATACCTACATACCTACATACCTACATGCCTACATACCTACATACCTACATGCCTACATACCTACATACCTACATGCCTACATACCTACATACCTACATACCTACATACCTACATACCTACATACCTACATACCTACATACCTACATACCTACATACCTACATACCTACATACCTACATACCTACATACATACATACCTACATACCTACATACATACCTACATACATACCTACCTACATACCTACATACCTACATACCTACATGCCTACATACCTACATACCTACATGCCTACATACCTACATACCTACATACTTACATACCTAAATACCTACATACCTACATACATACATACCTACATACCTACATACCTACATACATACTTACCTACATACATACATACCTACATACCTACATACCTACATACCTACATACCTACATACCTACATACCTACATACCTACATACCTACATACCTACATACCTACATACATACATACCTACATACATACATACCTACATACCTACATACCTACATACCTAGATACCTACATACCTACATACCTACATACCTACATACCTACATACCTACATACATACATACCTACATACCTACATACATACATACCTACATACCTACATACCTACATACATACTTACCTACATACATACATACCTACATACCTACATACCTACATACCTACATACCTAAATACCTACATACCTACATACATACATACCTACATACCTACATACCTACATACATACTTACCTACATACATACATACCTACATACATACATACCTACATACCTACATACCTACATACCTACATACCTACATACCTAAATACCTACATACCTACATACATACATACCTACATACCTACATAGCTACATACATACTTACCTACATACATACATACCTACATACCTACATACCTACATACCTACATACCTACATACCTACATACCTACATACCTACATACCTACATACCTACATACCTACATGCCTACATACCTACATACCTACATGCCTACATACCTACATACCTACATGCCTACATACCTACATACCTACATACCTACATACCTACATACCTACATACCTACATTTCTACATACTTACATACCTACATGCCTACATACCTACATACCTACATGCCTACATACCTACATACCTACATGCCTACATACCTACATACCTACATGCCTACATACCTACATACCTACATACCTACATACCTACATACCTACATACCTACATACTTACATACCTACATGCCTACATACCTACATACCTACATGCCTACATACCTACATACCTACATGCCTACATACCTACATACCTACATGCCTACATACCTACATACCTACATACCTACATACCTACATACCTACATACCTACATACCTACATACCTACATACCTACATACCTACATACCTACATACATACATACCTACATACCTACATACCTACATACCTACATACCTACATACCTACATACCTACATACCTACATACCTACATACCTACATACCTACATACCTACATACCTACATACCTACATACCTACATACCTACATACATACATACCTAAATACCTACATACCTACATACATACATACCTACATACCTACATACCTACATACCTACATGCCTACATACCTACATACCTACATGCCTACATACCTACATACCTACATGCCTACATACCTACATACGTACATACCTACATACCTACATACCTACATACCTACATATCTACATACTTACATACCTACATGCCTACATACCTACATACCTACATGCCTACATACCTACATACCTACATGCCTACATACCTACATACCTACATGCCTACATACCTACATACCTACATGCCTACATACCTACATACCTACATGCCTACATACCTACATACCTACATGCCTACATACCTACATACCTACATGCCTACATACCTACATACCTACATGCCTACATACCTACATACCTACATGCCTACATACCTACATACCTACATGCCTACATACCTACATACCTACATGCCTACATACCTACATACCTACATGCCTACATACCTACATACCTACATGCCTACATACCTACATACGTACATACCTACATACCTACATACCTACATACCTACATATCTACATACTTACATACCTACATGCCTACATACCTACATACCTACATGCCTACATACCTACATACCTACATACGTACATACCTACATACCTACATACCTACATACCTACATACCTACATACCTACATACCTACATACCTACATACCTACATACCTACATACCTACATACCTACATACCTACATACCTACATACCTACATACCTACATACCTACATGCCTACATACCTACATACCTACATGCCTACATACCTACATACCTACATACCTACATACCTACATACCTACATACCTACATACCTACATACCTACATACCTACATACCTACATGCCTACATACCTACATACCTACATACATACATACCTACATACCTACATACATACATACCTACATACCTACATACATACCTACATACATACCTACCTACATACCTACATACCTACATACCTACATACCTACATGCCTACATACCTACATACCTACATGCCTACATACCTACATACCTACATGCCTACATACCTACATACCTACATGCCTACATACCTACATACCTACATACCTACATACCTACATACCTACATACCTACATACCTACATACCTAAATACCTACATACCTACATACCTACATACCTACGTACCTACATGCCTACATACCTACATACCTACATACGTACATACCTACATACCTACATACCTACATACATACATACCTACATACCTACATGCCTACATACCTACATACCTACATACCTACATACCTACATACCTACATACCTACATACCTACATACCTACATACCTACATGCCTACATACCTACATACCTACATGCCTACATACTTACATACCTACATACCTACATACCTACATACCTACATACCTACATACCTACATACCTACATACCTACATACCTACATACCTACAAACATACATACCTACATACCTACATACATACATACCTACATACCTACATACCTACATACCTACATACATACATACCTACATACCTACATACCTAAATACCTACATACCTACATACCTACATACCTACATACCTACATACCTACATACCTACATACCTACATACCTACATACCTACATACCTACATACCTACCTACCTACATACCTACATACCTACATACCTACAAACATACATACCTACATACCTACATACATACATACCTACATACCTACATACCTACATGCATACATACCTACATACCTACATACATACATACCTAAATACCTACATACATACCTACCTACATACCTACATACCTACATACCTACATGCCTACATACCTACATACCTACATACCTACATACCTACATACCTACATACCTACATACCTACATACCTACATACCTACAAACATACATACCTACATACCTACATACATACATACCTACATACCTACATACCTACATGCATACATACCTACATACCTACATACATACATACCTAAATACCTACATACATACCTACCTACATACCTACATACCTACATACCTACATGCCTACATACCTACATACCTACATACCTACATACCTACATACCTACATACCTACATACCTACATACCTACATACCTACATACCTACATACCTACATACCTACATACCTACATACCTACATACCTACATACCTACATACCTACATACCTACATACCTACATACCTACATACCTACATACCTACATACCTACATACCTATATACCTACATACCTACATACCTACATACCTTCATATACCTACATACCTACATGCCTACATACCTACACACCTACATGCCTACATACCTACATACCTACATGCCTACATACCTACATACCTACATACCTAGATACCTACATACCTACATACATACATACCTACATACCTATATACATACATACATACATACCTACATACCTACATACATACATACCTACATACCTACATACATACATACCTACATACCTACATACCTACATACCTACATACCTACATACCTACATACCTACATACCTACATACCTACATACCTACATACCTACATACCTACATACCTACATACCTACATACCTACATACCTACATACCTACATACCTACATACCTACATACCTACATACCTACATACCTACATACCTACATACCTACATACCTACATACCTACATACCTACATACCTACATGCCTTCATACCTACATACCTACATACCTAGATACCTACATACCTACATACATACATACCTACATACCTACATACATACATACCTACATACCTACATACGTACATACCTACATACCTACATACCTACATACCTACATACCTACATACCTACATACCTACATACCTACATACCTACATACCTACATACCTACATACCTACATACCTACATACCTACATGCCTACATACCTACATACCTACATGCCTACATACCTACATACCTACATACCTACATACCTACATACCTACATACATACATACCTACATACCTACATACATACATACCTACATACCTACATACATACCTACATACATACCTACCTACATACCTACATACCTACATACCTACATGCCTACATACCTACATACCTACATGCCTACATACCTACATACCTACATGCCTACATACCTACATACCTACATGCCTACATACCTACATACCTACATACCTACATACCTACATACCTACATACCTACATACCTACATACCTAAATACCTACATACCTACATACCTACATACCTACGTACCTACATGCCTACATACCTACATACCTACATACGTACATACCTACATACCTACATACCTACATACATACATACCTACATACCTACATGCCTACATACCTACATACCTACATACCTACATACCTACATACCTACATACCTACATACCTACATACCTACATACCTACATGCCTACATACCTACATACCTACATGCCTACATACTTACATACCTACATACCTACATACCTACATACCTACATACCTACATACCTACATACCTACATACCTACATACCTACAAACATACATACCTACATACCTACATACATACATACCTACATACCTACATACCTACATACCTACATACCTACATACCTACATACCTACATACCTACATACCTACATACCTACATACCTACATACCTACATACCTACATACCTACATACCTACATACCTACATACCTACATACCTACATACCTACATACATACATACCTACATACCTACATACCTACATACCTAAATACCTACATACCTACATACCTACATACCTACATACCTACATACCTACATACCTACATACCTACATACCTACATACCTACATGCCTACATACCTACATACCTACATGCCTACATACCTACATACCTACATACCTACATACCTACATACCTACATACCTACATACCTACATACCTAAATACCTACATACCTACATACCTACATACCTACGTACCTACATGCCTACATACCTACATACCTACATACGTACATACCTACATACCTACATACCTACATACATACATACCTACATACCTACATGCCTACATACCTACATACCTACATGCCTACATACTTACATACCTACATACCTACATACCTACATACCTACATACCTACATACCTACATACCTACATACCTACATACCTACAAACATACATACCTACATACCTACATACATACATACCTACATACCTACATACCTACATACCTACATACATACATACCTACATACCTACATACCTAAATACCTACATACCTACATACCTACATACCTACATACCTACATACCTACATACCTACATACCTACATACCTACATACCTACATACCTACATACCTACATACCTACATACCTACCTACCTACATACCTACATACCTACATACCTACAAACATACATACCTACATACCTACATACATACATACCTACATACCTACATACCTACATGCATACATACCTACATACCTACATACATACATACCTAAATACCTACATACATACCTACCTACATACCTACATACCTACATACCTACATGCCTACATACCTACATACCTACATACCTACATACCTACATACCTACATACCTACATACCTACATACCTACATACCTACATACCTACATACCTACATACCTACATACCTACATACCTACATACCTACATACCTACATACCTACATACCTACATACCTACATACCTACATACCTACATACCTACATACCTACATACCTACACACCTATATACCTACATACCTACATACCTACATACCTTCATATACCTACATACCTACATGCCTACATACCTACACACCTACATGCCTACATACCTACATACCTACATGCCTACATACCTACATACCTACATGCCTACATACCTACATACCTACATACCTACATACATACATACCTACATACCTACATATATACATACCTACATACCTACATACATACATACCTTCATACCTACATACATACCTACCTACATACCTACATACCTACATGCCTACATACCTACATACCTACATACCTACATACCTGCATACCTACATACATACATACCTACATACCTACATACATACATACCTACATACCTACATACCTAAATACCTACATACCTACATACCTACATACCTACATACCTACATACCTACATACCTACATACCTACATACCTACATGCCTACATACCTACATACCTACATGCCTACATACCTACATACCTACATGCCTACATACCTACATACCTACATACCTACATACCTGCATACATACATACCTACATACCTACATACATACATACCCACATACCTACATACATACATACTTACATACCTACTTACATACCTACATACATACCTACCTACATACCTACATACCTACATACCTACATGCCTACATACCTACATACCTACATACCTACATGCCTACATACCTACATACCTACATGCCTACATACCTACATACCTACATGCCTACATACCTACATACCTACATACCTACATACCTACATACCTACATACCTACATACCTACATGCCTACATACCTACATACCTACATGCCTACATACCTACATACCTACATGCCTACATACCTACATACCTACATACCTACATACCTACATACCTACATACCTACATACCTACATACCTACATACCTACATACCCACATACATACATACCTACATACCTACATACATACCTACATACATACCTACCTACATACCTACATACCTACATACCTACATGCCTACATACCTACATACCTACATGCCTACATACCTACATACCTACATACTTACATACCTAAATACCTACATACCTACATACATACATACCTACATACCTACATACCTACATACATACTTACCTACATACATACATACCTACATACCTACATACCTACATACCTACATACCTACATACCTACATACCTACATACCTACATACCTACATACCTACATACCTACATACCTACATACATACATACCTACATACATACATACCTACATACCTACATACCTACATACCTAGATACCTACATACCTACATACCTACATACCTACATGCCTACATACCTACATACCTACATGCCTACATACCTACATACCTACATGCCTACATACCTACATACCTACATACCTACATACCTACATACCTACATACCTACATACCTACATGCCTACATACCTACATACCTACATGCCTACATACCTACATACCTACATGCCTACATACCTACATACCTACATACCTACATACCTACATACCTACATACCTACATACCTACATACCTACATACCTACATACCTACATACATACATACCTACATACCTACATACATACCTACATACATACCTACCTACATACCTACATACCTACATACCTACATGCCTACATACCTACATACCTACATGCCTACATACCTACATACCTACATACTTACATACCTAAATACCTACATACCTACATACATACATACCTACATACCTACATACCTACATACATACTTACCTACATACATACATACCTACATACCTACATACCTACATACCTACATACCTACATACCTACATACCTACATACCTACATACCTACATACCTACATACCTACATACCTACATACCTACATACATACATACCTACATACATACATACCTACATACCTACATACCTACATACCTAGATACCTACATACCTACATACCTACATACCTACATACCTACATACCTACATACATACATACCTACATACCTACATACATACATACCTACATACCTACATACCTACATACATACTTACCTACATACATACATACCTACATACCTACATACCTACATACCTACATACCTAAATACCTACATACCTACATACATACATACCTACATACCTACATACCTACATACATACTTACCTACATACATACATACCTACATACATACATACCTACATACCTACATACCTACATACCTACATACCTACATACCTAAATACCTACATACCTACATACATACATACCTACATACCTACATAGCTACATACATACTTACCTACATACATACATACCTACATACCTACATACCTACATACCTACATACCTACATACCTACATACCTACATACCTACATACCTACATACCTACATACCTACATGCCTACATACCTACATACCTACATGCCTACATACCTACATACCTACATGCCTACATACCTACATACCTACATACCTACATACCTACATACCTACATACCTACATACCTACATTTCTACATACTTACATACCTACATGCCTACATACCTACATACCTACATGCCTACATACCTACATACCTACATGCCTACATACCTACATACCTACATGCCTACATACCTACATACCTACATACCTACATACCTACATACCTACATACCTACATACTTACATACCTACATGCCTACATACCTACATACCTACATGCCTACATACCTACATACCTACATGCCTACATACCTACATACCTACATGCCTACATACCTACATACCTACATACCTACATACCTACATACCTACATACCTATATACCTACATACCTACATACCTACATACCTACATACCTACATACATACATACCTACATACCTACATACCTACATACCTACATACCTACATACCTACATACCTACATACCTACATACCTACATACCTACATACCTACATACCTACATACCTACATACCTACATACCTACATACCTACATACCTACATACCTACATACATACATACCTAAATACCTACATACCTACATACATACATACCTACATACCTACATACCTACATACCTACATGCCTACATACCTACATACCTACATGCCTACATACCTACATACCTACATGCCTACATACCTACATACGTACATACCTACATACCTACATACCTACATACCTACATATCTACATACTTACATACCTACATGCCTACATACCTACATACCTACATGCCTACATACCTACATACCTACATGCCTACATACCTACATACCTACATGCCTACATACCTACATACCTACATACCATACCTACATACCTACATACCTACATACCTACATACCTACATACCTACATACCTACAAACATACATACCTACATACCTACATACATACATACCTACATACCTACATACCTACATACCTACATACATACATACCTACATACCTACATACCTAAATACCTACATACCTACATACCTACATACCTACATACATACATACCTTCATACCTACATACATACCTACCTACATACCTATATACCTACATACCTACATACCTACATACCTTCATATACCTACATACCTACATGCCTACATACCTACACACCTACATGCATACATACCTACATACCTACATGCCTACATACCTACATACCTACATGCCTACATACCTACATACCTACATACCTACATACATACATACCTACATACCTACATATATACATACCTACATACCTACATACATACATACCTACATACCTACATACATACATACCTACATACCTACATACCTACATACCTAAATACCTACATACCTACATACCTACATACCTACATACCTACATACCTACATACCTACATACCTACATACCTACATACCTACATGCCTACATACCTACATACCTACATGCCTACATACCTACATACCTACATGCCTACATACCTACATACCTACATACCTACATACCTGCATACATACATACCTACATACCTACATACATACATACCTACTTACCTACATACATACATACTTACATACCTACATACATACCTACATACATACCTACCTACATACCTACATACCTACATACCTACATGCCTACATACCTACATACCTACATACCTACATGCCTACATACCTACATACCTACATGCCTACATACCTACATACCTACATGCCTACATACCTACATACCTACATCCCTACATACCTACATACCTACATACCTACATACCTACATGCCTACATACCTACATACCTACATGCCTACATACCTACATACCTACATGCCTACATACCTACATACCTACATACCTACATACCTACATACATACATACCTACATACCTACATACATACCTACATACATACCTACCTACATACCTACATACCTACATACCTACATGCCTACATACCTACATACCTACATGCCTACATACCTACATACCTACATGCCTACATACCTACATACCTACATGCCTACATACCTACATACCTACATACCTACATACCTACATACCTACATACCTACATACCTACATACCTACATACCTACATACCTACATACCTACATACCTACATACCTACATACCTACATACCTACATACCTACATACCTACATACCTACATACCTACATAACTACATACCTACATACCTACATACCTACATACCTACATACCTACATACCTACATACCTACATACCTACATACCTACATACCTACATACATACATACCTACATACCTACATACATACATACCTACATACCTACATACCTACATACCTACATACCTACATACCTACATACCTACATACCTACATACCTACATACCTACATACCTACATACCTACATACCTACATACCTACATACCTACATACCTACATACCTACATACCTACATACCTACATACCTACATACCTACATACCTACATACCTACATACCTACATACCTACATACCTACATACCTACATACCTACATACCTACATACCTACATACCTACATACCTACATACCTACATACCTACATACCTACATACCTACATACCTACATAACTACATACCTACATACCTACATACCTACATACCTACATACCTACATGCCTACATACCTACATACCTACATGCCTACATACCTACATACCTACATGCCTACATACCTACATACCTACATGCCTACATACCTACATACCTACATACCTACATACCTACATACCTACATACCTACATACCTACATTTCTACATACTTACATACCTACATGCCTACATACCTACATACCTACATGCCTACATACCTACATACCTACATGCCTACATACCTACATACCTACATGCCTACATACCTACATACCTACATACCTACATACCTACATACCTACATACCTACATACTTACATACCTACCTGCCTACATACCTACATACCTACATGCCTACATACCTACATACCTACATGCCTACATACCTACATACCTACATGCCTACATACCTACATACCTACATACCTACATACCTACATACCTACATACCTACATACCTACATACCTACATACCTACATACCTACATACCTACATACATACATACCTACATACCTACATACCTACATACCTACATACCTACATACCTACATACCTACATACCTACATACCTACATACCTACATACCTACATACCTACATACCTACATACCTACATACCTACATACCTACATACCTACATACCTACATACATACATACCTAAATACCTACATACCTACATACATACATACCTACATACCTACATACCTACATACCTACATGCCTACATACCTACATACCTACATGCCTACATACCTACATACCTACATGCCTACATACCTACATACGTACATACCTACATACCTACATACCTACATACCTACATATCTACATACTTACATACCTACATGCCTACATACCTACATACCTACATGCCTACATACCTACATACCTACATGCCTACATACCTACATACCTACATGCCTACATACCTACATACCTACATACCATACCTACATACCTACATACCTACATACCTACATACCTACATACCTACAAACATACATACCTACATACCTACATACATACATACCTACATACCTACATACCTACATACCTACATACATATATACCTACATACCTACATACCTAAATACCTACATACCTACATACCTACATACCTACATACATACATACCTTCATACCTACATACATACCTACCTACATACCTATATACCTACATACCTACATACCTACATACCTTCATATACCTACATACCTACATGCCTACATACCTACACACCTACATGCCTACATACCTACATACCTACATGCCTACATACCTACATACCTACATGCCTACATACCTACATACCTACATACCTACATACATACATACCTACATACCTACATATATACATACCTACATACCTACATACATACATACCTACATACCTACATACATACATACCTACATACCTACATACCTACATACCTAAATACCTACATACCTACATACCTACATACCTACATACCTACATACCTACATACCTACATACCTACATACCTACATACCTACATGCCTACATACCTACATACCTACATGCCTACATACCTACATACCTACATGCCTACATACCTACATACCTACATACCTACATACCTGCATACATACATACCTACATACCTACATACATACATACCTACATACCTACATACATACATACTTACATACCTACATACATACCTACATACATACCTACCTACATACCTACATACCTACATACCTACATGCCTACATACCTACATACCTACATACCTACATGCCTACATACCTACATACCTACATGCCTACATACCTACATACCTACATGCCTACATACCTACATACCTACATCCCTACATACCTACATACCTACATACCTACATACCTACATGCCTACATACCTACATACCTACATGCCTACATACCTACATACCTACATGCCTACATACCTACATACCTACATACCTACATACCTACATACATACATACCTACATACCTACATACATACCTACATACATACCTACCTACATACCTACATACCTACATACCTACATGCCTACATACCTACATACCTACATGCCTACATACCTACATACCTACATGCCTACATACCTACATACCTACATGCCTACATACCTACATACCTACATACCTACATACCTACATACCTACATACCTACATACCTACATACCTACATACCTACATACCTACATACCTACATACCTACATACCTACATACCTACATACCTACATACCTACATACCTACATACCTACATACCTACATAACTACATACCTACATACCTACATACCTACATACCTACATACCTACATACCTACATACCTACATACCTACATACCTACATACCTACATACATACATACCTACATACCTACATACATACATACCTACATACCTACATACCTACATACCTACATACCTACATACCTACATACCTACATACCTACATACCTACATACCTACATACCTACATACCTACATACCTACATACCTACATACCTACATACCTACATACCTACATACCTACATACCTACATACCTACATACCTACATACCTACATACCTACATACCTACATACCTACATACCTACATACCTACATACCTACATACCTACATACCTACATACCTTCATACCTACATACCTACATACCTACATACCTACATACCTACATACCTACATACCTACATACCTACATACCTACATACCTACATACCTACATACCTACATAACTACATACCTACATACCTACATACCTACATACCTACATACCTACATGCCTACATACCTACATCCCTACATGCCTACATACCTACATACCTACATGCCTACATACCTACATACCTACATACCTACATACCTACATACCTACATACATACATACCTACATACCTACATACATACATACCTACATACCTACATACATACCTACATACATACCTACCTACATACTTACATACCTACATACCTACATGCCTACATACCTACATACCTACATACCTACATGCCTACATACCTACATACCTACATGCCTACATACCTACATACCTACATGCCTACATACCTACATACCTACATACCTACATACCTACATACCTACATACCTACATACCTACATACCTACATACCTACATACCTACATACCTACATACCTACATACCTACATACCTACATACCTACATACCTACATACCTACATACCTACATACCTACATACATACCTACATACATACCTACCTACATACCTACATACCTACATACCTACAAGCCTACATACCTACATACCTACATGCCTACATACCTACATACCTACATACCTACATACCTACATACCTACATACCTACAAGCCTACATACCTACATACCTACATACATACATACCTACATACCTACATACATACCTACATACATACCTACCTACATACCTACATACCTACATACCTACATGCCTACATACCTACATACCTACATGCCTACATACCTACATACCTACATGCCTACATACCTACATACCTACATGCCTACATACCTACATACCTACATACCTACATACCTACATACCTACATACCTACATACCTACATACCTACATACCTACATACCTACATACCTACATACCTACATACCTACAAACCTACATACCTACATACCTACATACCTACATACCTACATACCTACATACCTACATAACTACATACCTACATACCTACATACCTACATACCTACATACCTACATACCTACATACCTACATACCTACATACCTACATACCTACATACCTACATACATACATACCTACATACCTACATACATACATACCTACATACCTACATACCTACATACCTACATACCTACATACCTACATACCTACATACCTACATACCTACATACCTACATACCTACATACCTACATACCTACATACCTACATACCTACATACCTACATACCTACATACCTACATACCTACATACCTACATACCTACATACCTACATACCTACATACCTACATACCTACATACCTACATACCTACATACCTACATACCTACATACCTACATACCTACATACCTACATACCTACATACCTACATACCTACATACCTACATACCTACATACCTACATACCTACATACCTACATACCTACATAACTACATACCTACATACCTACATACCTACATACCTACATACCTACATGCCTACATACCTACATACCTACATGCCTACATACCTACATACCTACATGCCTACATACCTACATACCTACATACCTACATACCTACATACCTACATACATACATACCTACATACCTACATACATACATACCTACATACCTACATACATACCTACATACATACCTACCTACATACTTACATACCTACATACCTACATGCCTACATACCTACATACCTACATACCTACATGCCTACATACCTACATACCTACATGCCTACATACCTACATACCTACATGCCTACATACCTACATACCTACATACCTACATACCTACATACCTACATACCTACATACCTACATACCTACATACCTACATACCTACATACCTACATACCTACATACCTACATACCTACATACCTACATACCTACATACCTACATACCTGCATACCTACATACCTACATACATACCTACATACATACCTACCTACATACCTACATACCTACATACCTACAAGCCTACATACCTACATACCTACATGCCTACATACCTACATACCTACATGCCTACATACCTACATACCTACATGCCTACATACCTACATACCTACATACCTACATACCTACATACCTACATACCTACATACCTACATACCTACATACCTACATACCTACATACCTACATACATACATACCTACATACCTACATACATACATACCTACATACCTACATACCTACATACCTACATACTTACATAGCTACATGCCTACATACCTACATACCTACATGCCTACATACCTACATACCTACATACCTACATGCCTACATACCTACATACCTGCATGCCTACATACCTACATACCTACATACCTAAATACCTACATACCTACATACCTACATACATTCATACCTACATACCTACATACATACATACCTACATACCTACATACCTACATACCTACATACCTACATACCTACATGCCTACTTACCTACATACCTACATAC
>CAUJBB010000049.1:125000-150000 GCA_963082805.1 Hemicrepidius hirtus
ATACATACTTACCTACATACATACATACCTACATACCTACATACCTACATACCTACATACCTACATACCTACATACCTACATACCTACATACCTAAATACCTACATACCTACATACCTACATACCTACATACCTACATACCTACATACCTACATACCTACATACATACATACTTACATACCTACATGCCTACATACCTACATACCTACATGCCTACATACCTACATACCTACATGCCTACATACCTACATACCTACATGCCTACATACCTACATACCTACATACCTACATACCTACATACCTACATACCTACATATCTACATACTTACATACCTACATGCCTACATACCTACATACCTACATGCCTACATACCTACATACCTACATGCCTACATACCTACATACCTACATGCCTACATACCTACATACCTACATACCTACATACCTACATACCTACATACCTACATACCTACATACTTACATACCTACATGCCTACATACCTACATACCTACATGCCTACATACCTACATACCTACATGCCTACATACCTACATACCTACATGCCTACATACCTACATACCTACATACCTACATACCTACATGCCTACATACCTACATACCTACATGCCTACATACCTACATACCTACATGCCTACATACCTACATACCTACATACCTACATACCTACATACCTACATACCTACATACCTACATACCTACATACCTACATACCTACATACCTACATACCTACATACCTACATACATACATACCTACATACCTACATACCTACATACCTACATACCTACATACCTACATACCTACATACCTACATACCTACATACCTACATACATACATACCTAAATACCTACATACCTACATACATACATACCTACATACCTACATACCTACATACCTACATGCCTACATACCTACATACCTACATGCCTACATACCTACATACCTACATGCCTACATACCTACATACCTACATACCTACATACCTACATACCTACATACCTACATATCTACATACTTACATACCTACATGCCTACATACCTACATACCTACATGCCTACATACCTACATACCTACATGCCTACATACCTACATACCTACATACCTACATACTTACATACCTACATGCCTACATACCTACATACCTACATGCCTACATACCTAAATACCTACATGCCTACATACCTACATACCTACATACCTAGATACCTACATACCTACATACCTACATACATACATACCTACATACCTACATACATACATACCTACATACCTACATACATACCTACATACATACCAACCTACATACCTACATACCTACATACCTACATACCTACATACCTACATACCTACATGCCTACATACCTACATACCTACATACCTACATACCTACATACCTACATACCTACATACCTACATGCCTACATACCTACATACCTACATACCTAGATACCTACATACCTACATACATACATACCTACATACCTATATACATACATACATACATACCTACATACCTACATACATACATACCTACATACCTACATACATACATACCTACATACCTACATACCTACATACCTACATACCTACATACCTACATACCTACATACCTACATACCTACATACCTACATACCTACATACCTACATACCTACATACCTACATACCTACATACCTACATACCTACATACCTACATACCTACATACCTACATACCTACATACCTACATACCTACATACCTACATGCCTACATACCTACATACCTACATACCTAGATACCTACATACCTACATACATACATACCTACATACCTACATACATACATACCTACATACCTACATACGTACATACCTACATACCTACATACCTACATACCTACATACCTACATACCTACATACCTACATACCTACATACCTACATACCTACATACCTACATACCTACATACCTACATACCTACATACCTACATACCTACATACCTACATACCTACATACCTACATACCTACATACCTACATGCCTACATACCTACATACCTACATGCCTACATACCTACATACCTACATACCTACATACCTACATACCTACATACATACATACCTACATACCTACATACATACATACCTACATACCTACATACATACCTACATACATACCTACCTACATACCTACATACCTACATACCTACATACCTACATGCCTACATACCTACATACCTACATGCCTACATACCTACATACCTACATGCCTACATACCTACATACCTACATGCCTACATACCTACATACCTACATACCTACATACCTACATACCTACATACCTACATACCTACATACCTAAATACCTACATACCTACATACCTACATACCTACATACCTACGTACCTACATGCCTACATACCTACATACCTACATACGTACATACCTACATACCTACATACCTACATACATACATACCTACATACCTACATGCCTACATACCTACATACCTACATACCTACATACCTACATACCTACATACCTACATACCTACATACCTACATACCTACATGCCTACATACCTACATACCTACATGCCTACATACTTACATACCTACATACCTACATACCTACATACCTACATACCTACATACCTACATACCTACATACCTACATACCTACATACCTACAAACATACATACCTACATACCTACATACATACATACCTACATACCTACATACCTACATACCTACATACATACATACCTACATACCTACATACCTAAATACCTACATACCTACATACCTACATACCTACATACCTACATACCTACATACCTACATACCTACATACCTACATACCTACATACCTACATACCTACCTACCTACATACCTACATACCTACATACCTACAAACATACATACCTACATACCTACATACATACATACCTACATACCTACATACCTACATGCATACATACCTACATACCTACATACATACATACCTAAATACCTACATACATACCTACCTACATACCTACATACCTACATACCTACATGCCTACATACCTACATACCTATATACCTACATACCTACATACCTACATACCTACATACCTACATACCTACATACCTACATACCTACATACCTACATACCTACATACCTACATACCTACATACCTACATACCTACATACCTACATACCTACATACCTACATACCTACATACCTACATACCTACATACCTACATACCTACATACCTACATACCTATATACCTACATACCTACATACCTACATACCTTCATATACCTACATACCTACATACCTACACACCTACATGCCTACATACCTACATACCTACATGCCTACATACCTACATACCTACATGCCTACATACCTACATACCTACATACCTACATACATACATACCTACATACCTACATATATACATACCTACATACCTACATACATACATACCTTCATACCTACATACATACCTACCTACATACCTACATACCTACATGCCTACATACCTACATACCTACATACCTACATACCTGCATACCTACATACATACATACCTACATACCTACATACATACATACCTACATACCTACATACCTAAATACCTACATACCTACATACCTACATACCTACATACCTACATACCTACATACCTACATACCTACATACCTACATGCCTACATACCTACATACCTACATGCCTACATACCTACATACCTACATGCCTACATACCTACATACCTACATACCTACATACCTACATACCTGCATACATACATACCTACATACCTACATACATACATACCTACATACCTACATACATACATACTTACATACCTACTTACATACCTACATACCTACATACCTACATACCTACATACCTACATACCTACATACCTATATACCTACATACCTACATACCTACATACCTTCATATACCTACATACCTACATACCTACACACCTACATGCCTACATACCTACATACCTACATGCCTACATACCTACATACCTACATACCTAAATACCTACATACCTACATACCTACATACCTACATACCTACATACCTACATACCTACATACCTACATGCCTACATACCTACATACCTACATACCTACATACCTACATACCTACATACCTACATACCTACATACCTACATACCTACATACCTACATACCTACATACCTACATACCTACATACATACATACCTACATACCTACATACATACCTACATACATACCTACCTACATACCTACATACCTACATACCTACATACCTACATGCCTACATACCTACATACCTACATGCCTACATACCTACATACCTACATACCTACATACCTACATACCTACATACCTACATACCTACATACCTACATACCTACATACCTACATACCTACATACCTACATACCTACATACATACATACCTACATACCTACATACATACCTACATACATACCTACCTACATACCTACATACCTACATACCTACATGCCTACATACCTACATACCTACATACCTACATACCTACATACCTACATGCCTACATACCTACATACCTACATGCCTACATACCTACATACCTACATACCTACATACCTACATACCTACATACCTACATACCTACATACCTACATACCTACATACATACATACCTACATACCTACATACATACATACCTACATACCTACATACCTACATACCTACATACTTACATAGCTACATGCCTACATACCTACATACCTACATGCCTACATACCTACATACCTACATACCTACATGCCTACATACCTACATACCTGCATGCCTACATACCTACATACCTACATACCTACATACCTACATACCTACATTCCTACATGCCTACATACCTACATACCTACATGCCTACATACCTACATACCTACATACCTACATGCCTACATACCTACATACCTACATACCTACATACCTACATACATACATACCTACATACCTACATACATACATACCTACATACCTACGTACCTACATACCTACATACCTACATACCTACATACCTACCTACCTACATACCTACATACCTACATACCTACATACCTACATACCTACATACCTACATACCTACATATCTACATACCTACATACCTACATACCTACATACCTACATACCTACATACCTACATACCTACATACCTACATACCTACATACCTACATACCTACATACCTACATACCTACATACCTACATACCTACATACCTACATACATACATACCTAAATACCTACATACCTACATACATACATACCTACATACATACATACCTACATACCTACATACCTACATGCCTACATACCTACATACCTACATGCCTACATACCTACATACCTACATACCTACATACCTACATACATACATACCTACATACCTACATAACTACATACCTACATACCTACATACCTACATACCTACATACCTACATCCATACATACCTACATACCTACATACATACATACCTACATACCTACATACCTACATACATACATACCTACATACCTACATACATACATACCTACATACCTACGTACCTACATACCTACATACCTACATACCTACATACCTACATACCTACATACCTACATACCTACATACCTACATACCTACATACCTACATACCTACATATCTACATACCTACATACCTACATACCTACATACCTACATACCTACATACCTACATACCTACATACCTACATACCTACATACCTACATACCTACATACCTACATACCTACATACATACATACCTAAATACCTACATACCTACATACCTACATACCTACATACCTACATACCTACATACCTACATACCTACATACCTACATACCTACATACCTACATACATACATACCTAAATACCTACATACCTACATACATACATACCTACATACCTACATACCTACATACCTACATGCCTACATACCTACATACCTACATGCCTACATACCTACATACCTACATGCCTACATACCTACATACCTACATACCTACATACCTACATACCTACATACCTACATATCTACATACTTACATACCTACATGCCTACATACCTACATACCTACATGCCTACATACCTACATACCTACATGCCTACATACCTACATACCTACATGCCTACATACCTACATACCTACATACCTACATACCTACATACCTACATACCTACATACCTACATACTTACATACCTACATGCCTACATACCTACATACCTACATGCCTACATACCTACATACCTACATACCTACATACATACATACCTACATACCTACATAATTACATACCTACATACCTACATACATACCTACATACATACCAACCTACATACCTACATACCTACATACCTACATACCTACATACCTACATACCTACATACCTACATGCCTACATACCTACATACCTACATACCTACATACCTACATACCTACATACCTACATGCCTACATACCTACATACCTACATACCTAGATACCTACATACCTACATACATACATACCTACATACCTATATACATACATACATACATACCTACATACCTACATACCTACATACCTACATACCTACATACCTACATACCTACATACCTACATACATACATACCTAAATACCTACATACCTACATACATACATACCTACATACCTACATACCTACATACCTACATACCTACATGCCTACATACCTACATACCTACATGCCTACATACCTACATACCTACATGCCTACATACCTACATACCTACATACCTACATACCTACATACCTACATACCTACATATCTACATACTTACATACCTACATGCCTACATACCTACATACCTACATGCCTACATACCTACATGCCTACATACCTACATACCTACATACCTACATACTTACATACCTACATGCCTACATACCTACATACCTACATGCCTACATACCTAAATACCTACATGCCTACATACCTACATACCTACATACCTAGATACCTACATACCTACATACCTACATACATACATACCTACATACCTACATACTTACATACCTACATGCCTACATACCTACATACCTACATGCCTACATACCTAAATACCTACATGCCTACATACCTACATACCTACATACCTAGATACCTACATACCTACATACCTACATCCATACATACCTGCATATCTACATACATACATACCTACATACCTACATACCTACATACCTACATACCTACATACATACATACCTACATACCTACATACATACATACCTACATACCTACATACCTACATACATACATACCTACATACCTACATACATACATACCTACATACCTACGTACCTACATACCTACATACCTACATACCTACATACCTACATACCTACATACCTACATACCTACATACCTACATACCTACATACCTACATACCTACATACCTACATACCTACATACCTACATACCTACATACCTACATACCTACATACCTACATACCTACATACCTACATACCTACATACATACATACCTAAATACCTACATACCTACATACATACATACCTACATACCTACATACCTACATACCTACATACCTACATACCTACATACCTACATACCTACATACATACATACCTACATACCTACATACATACATACCTACATACCTACATACCTACATACCTACATACCTACATACCTACATATCTACATACCTACATACCTACATACCTACATACCTACATACCTACATACCTACATACCTACATACCTACATACCTACATACCTACATACCTACATACCTACATACCTACATACCTACATACCTACATACCTACATACTTACATACCTACATGCCTACATACCTACATACCTACATGCCTACATACCTACATACCTACATACCTACATACCTACAAATACACATACCTACATACCTACATACATACATACCTACATACCTACATACCTATGTGCCTACATACCTACATACCTACATGCCTACATACCTACATACCTACATGCCTACATACCTACATACCTACATGCCTACATACCTACATACCTACATGCCTACATACCTACATACCTACATACCTACATACCTACATACATACATACCTACATACCTACATACCTACATACCTACATACCTACATACCTACATCCATACATACCTACATACCTACATACATACATACCTACATACCTACATACCTACATACCTACATACCTACATACCTACATATATACATACCTACATACCTACATACATACATACCTTCATACCTACATACATACATACCTACATACCTACATACATACATACATACATACCTACATACCTACATACATACATACCTACATACCTACATACATACATACCTACATACCTACATTCCTACATACATACATACCTACATACCTACATACATACATACCTACATACCTACATACCTACATACCTACATACCTACATACCTACATACCTACATACCTACATACCTACATACCTACATACCTACATACCTACATACCTGCATACCTACATACCTACATACATACATACCTACATACATACATACCTACATACCTACATACCTACATACCTACATACCTACATACCTACATACCTACATACCTACATACCTACATACATACATACCTACATACCTACATACATACATACCTACATACCTACATACCTACATACATACTTACCTACATACATACATACCTACATACCTACATACCTACATACCTACATACCTAAATACCTACATACCTACATACATACATACCTACATACCTACATACCTACATACATACTTACCTACATACATACATACCTACATACCTACATACCTACATACCTACATACCTACATACCTACATACCTACATACCTAAATACCTACATACCTACATACCTACATACCTACATACCTACATACCTACATACCTACATACCTACATACCTACATACATACATACTTACATACCTACATGCCTACATACCTACATACCTACATGCCTACATACCTACATACCTACATGCCTACATACCTACATACCTACATGCCTACATACCTACATACCTACATACCTACATACCTACATACCTACATACCTACATATCTACATACTTACATACCTACATGCCTACATACCTACATACCTACATGCCTACATACCTACATACCTACATGCCTACATACCTACATACCTACATGCCTACATACCTACATACCTACATACCTACATACCTACATACCTACATACCTACATACTTACATACCTACATGCCTACATACCTACATACCTACATGCCTACATACCTACATACCTACATGCCTACATACCTACATACCTACATGCCTACATACCTACATACCTACATACCTACATACCTACATACCTACATACCTACATACCTACATACCTACATACCTACATACATACATACCTACATACCTACATACCTACATACCTACATACCTACATACCTACATACCTACATACCTACATACCTACATACCTACATACCTACATACCTACATACCTACATACCTACATACCTACATACCTACATACCTACATACCTACATACATACATACCTAAATACCTACATACCTACATACATACATACCTACATACCTACATACCTACATACCTACATGCCTACATACCTACATACCTACATGCCTACATACCTACATACCTACATGCCTACATACCTACATACCTACATACCTACATACCTACATACCTACATACCTACATATCTACATACTTACATACCTACATGCCTACATACCTACATACCTACATGCCTACATACCTACATACCTACATGCCTACATACCTACATACCTACATACCTACATACTTACATACCTACATGCCTACATACCTACATACCTACATGCCTACATACCTAAATACCTACATGCCTACATACCTACATACCTACATACCTAGATACCTACATACCTACATACCTACATACATACATACCTACATACCTACATACATACATACCTACATACCTACATACATACCTACATACATACCAACCTACATACCTACATACCTACATACCTACATACCTACATACCTACATACCTACATGCCTACATACCTACATACCTACATACCTACATACCTACATACCTACATACCTACATACCTACATGCCTACATACCTACATACCTACATACCTAGATACCTACATACCTACATACATACATACCTACATACCTATATACATACATACATACATACCTACATACCTACATACATACATACCTACATACCTACATACATACATACCTACATACCTACATACCTACATACCTACATACCTACATACCTACATACCTACATACCTACATACCTACATACCTACATACCTACATACCTACATACCTACATACCTACATACCTACATACCTACATACCTACATACCTACATACCTACATACCTACATACCTACATACCTACATACCTACATACCTACATACCTACATACCTACATACCTACATACCTACATGCCTACATACCTACATACCTACATACCTAGATACCTACATACCTACATACATACATACCTACATACCTACATACATACATACCTACATACCTACATACGTACATACCTACATACCTACATACCTACATACCTACATACCTACATACCTACATACCTACATACCTACATACCTACATACCTACATACCTACATACCTACATACCTACATACCTACATACCTACATACCTACATACCTACATACCTACATGCCTACATACCTACATACCTACATGCCTACATACCTACATACCTACATACCTACATACCTACATACCTACATACATACATACCTACATACCTACATACATACATACCTACATACCTACATACATACCTACATACATACCTACCTACATACCTACATACCTACATACCTACATACCTACATGCCTACATACCTACATACCTACATGCCTACATACCTACATACCTACATGCCTACATACCTACATACCTACATGCCTACATACCTACATACCTACATACCTACATACCTACATACCTACATACCTACATACCTAAATACCTACATACCTACATACCTACATACCTACGTACCTACATGCCTACATACCTACATACCTACATACGTACATACCTACATACCTACATACCTACATACATACATACCTACATACCTACATGCCTACATACCTACATACCTACATACCTACATACCTACATACCTACATACCTACATACCTACATACCTACATACCTACATGCCTACATACCTACATACCTACATGCCTACATACTTACATACCTACATACCTACATACCTACATACCTACATACCTACATACCTACATACCTACATACCTACATACCTACATACCTACAAACATACATACCTACATACCTACATACATACATACCTACATACCTACATACCTACATACCTACATACATACATACCTACATACCTACATACCTAAATACCTACATACCTACATACCTACATACCTACATACCTACATACCTACATACCTACATACCTACCTACCTACATACCTACATACCTACATACCTACAAACATACATACCTACATACCTACATACATACATACCTACATACCTACATACCTACATGCATACATACCTACATACCTACATACATACATACCTAAATACCTACATACATACCTACCTACATACCTACATACCTACATACCTACATGCCTACATACCTACATACCTATATACCTACATACCTACATACCTACATACCTACATACCTACATACCTACATACCTACATACCTACATACCTACATACCTACATACCTACATACCTACATACCTACATACCTACATACCTACATACCTACATACCTACATACCTACATACCTACATACCTACATACCTACATACCTACATACCTATATACCTACATACCTACATACCTACATACCTTCATATACCTACATACCTACATACCTACACACCTACATGCCTACATACCTACATACCTACATGCCTACATACCTACATACCTACATGCCTACATACCTACATACCTACATACCTACATACATACATACCTACATACCTACATATATACATACCTACATACCTACATACATACATACCTTCATACCTACATACATACCTACCTACATACCTACATACCTACATGCCTACATACCTACATACCTACATACCTACATACCTGCATACCTACATACATACATACCTACATACCTACATACATACATACCTACATACCTACATACCTAAATACCTACATACCTACATACCTACATACCTACATACCTACATACCTACATACCTACATACCTACATACCTACATACCTACATGCCTACATACCTACATACCTACATGCCTACATACCTACATACCTACATGCCTACATACCTACATACCTACATACCTACATACCTGCATACATACATACCTACATACCTACATACATACATACCTACATACCTACATACATACATACTTACATACCTACTTACATACCTACATACATACCTACCTACATACCTACATACCTACATACCTACATGCCTACATACCTACATACCTACATACCTACATGCCTACATACCTACATACCTACATGCCTACATACCTACATACCTACATGCCTACATACCTACATACCTACATACCTACATACCTACATACCTACATACCTACATACCTACATGCCTACATACCTACATACCTACATGCCTACATACCTACATACCTACATGCCTACATACCTACATACCTACATACCTACATACCTACATACCTACATACCTACATACCTACATACCTACATACCTACATACCTACATACCTACATACCTACATACCTACATACCTACATACATACATACCTACATACCTACATACATACATACATACATACCTACCTACATACCTACATACCTACATACCTACATGCCTACATACCTACATACCTACATACCTACATACCTACATACCTACATGCCTACATACCTACATACCTACATGCCTACATACCTACATACCTACATACCTACATACCTACATACCTACATACCTACATACCTACATACCTACATACCTACATACCTACATACATACATACCTACATACCTACATACATACATACCTACATACCTACATACCTACATACCTACATACTTACATAGCTACATGCCTACATACCTACATACCTACATGCCTACATACCTACATACCTACATACCTACATGCCTACATACCTACATACCTGCATGCCTACATACCTACATACCTACATACCTACATACCTATATACCTACATACCTACATGCCTACATACCTACATACCTACATGCCTACATACCTACATACCTACATACCTACATGCCTACATACCTACATACCTACATACCTACATACCTACATACATACATACCTACATACCTACATACATACATACCTACATACCTACGTACCTACATACCTACATACCTACATACCTACATACCTACATACCTACATACCTACATACCTACATACCTACATACCTACATACCTACATACCTACATACCTACATATCTACATACCTACATACCTACATACCTACATACCTACATACCTACATACCTACATACCTACATACCTACATACCTACATACCTACATACCTACATACCTACATACCTACATACCTACATACCTACATACCTACATACCTACATACCTACATACCTACATACATACATACCTAAATACCTACATACCTACATACATACATACCTACATACCTACATACCTACATACCTACATGCCTACATACCTACATACCTACATGCCTACATACCTACATACCTACATGCCTACATACCTACATACCTACATACCTACATACCTACATACCTACATACCTACATATCTACATACTTACATACCTACATGCCTACATACCTACATACCTACATGCCTACATACCTACATACCTACATGCCTACATACCTACATACCTACATGCCTACATACCTACATACCTACATACCTACATACCTACATACCTACATACCTACATACCTACATACTTACATACCTACATGCCTACATACCTACATACCTACATGCCTACATACCTACATACCTACATACCTACATACATACATACCTACATACCTACATAATTACATACCTACATATCTACATACATACCTACATACATACCAACCTACATACCTACATACCTACATACCTACATACCTACATACCTACATACCTACATACCTACATGCCTACATACCTACATACCTACATACCTACATACCTACATACCTACATACCTACATACTTACATGCCTACATACCTACATACCTACATACCTAGATACCTACATACCTACATACATACATACCTACATACCTATATACATACATACATACATACCTACATACCTACATACATACATACCTACATACCTACATACATACATACCTACATACCTACATACCTACATACCTACATACCTACATACCTACATACCTACATACCTACATACCTACATACCTACATACCTACATACCTACATACCTACATACCTACATACCTACATACCTACATACCTACATACCTACATACCTACATACCTACATACCTACATACCTACATACCTACATACCTACATACCTACATACCTACATACCTACATGCCTACATACCTACATACCTACATACCTAGATACCTACATACCTACATACATACATACCTACATACCTACATACATACATACCTACATACCTACATACGTACATACCTACATACCTACATACCTACATACCTACATACATACATACCTACATACCTACATACCTAAATACCTACATACCTACATACCTACATACCTACATACCTACATACCTATATACCTACATACCTACATACCTACATACCTACATACCTACATGCCTACATACCTACATACCTACATGCCTACATACCTACATACCTACATACCTACATACCTACATACCTACATACATACATACCTACATACCTACATACATACATACCTACATACCTACATACATACCTACATACATACCTACCTACATACCTACATACCTACATACCTACATACCTACATACCTACATGCCTACATACCTACATACCTACATGCCTACATACCTACATACCTACATGCCTACATACCTACATACCTACATGCCTACATACCTACATACCTACATACCTACATACCTACATACCTACATACCTACATACCTAAATACCTACATACCTACATACCTACATACCTACGTACCTACATGCCTACATACCTACATACCTACATACGTACATACCTACATACCTACATACCTACATACCTACATACATACATACCTACATACCTACATGCCTACATACCTACATACCTACATACCTACATACCTACATACCTACATACCTACATACCTACATACCTACATACCTACATGCCTACATACCTACATACCTACATGCCTACATACCTACATACCTACATACCTACATACCTACATACCTACATACCTACATACCTACATACCTACATACCTACATACCTACATACCTACATACCTACATACCTACATACCTACATACCTACAAACATACATACCTACATACCTACATACATACATACCTACATACCTACATACCTACATACCTACATACCTACATACATACATACCTACATACCTACATACCTAAATACCTACATACCTACATACCTACATACCTACATACCTACATACCTACATACCTACATACCTACATACCTACATACCTACATACCTACATACCTACCTACCTACATACCTACATACCTACATACCTACAAACATACATACCTACATACCTACATACATACATACCTACATACCTACATACCTACATGCATACATACCTACATACCTACATACATACATACCTAAATACCTACATACATACCTACCTACATACCTACATACCTACATACCTACATGCCTACATACCTACATACCTACATGCCTACATACCTACATACTTACATGCCTACATACCTACATACCTACATGCCAACATACCTACATACCTACATACCTACATACCTACATACCTACATACCTACATACCTACATACCTACATACCTACATACCTACATACCTACATATCCTACATACCTACATACCTACATACCTACATACCTACATACCTACATACCTACATACCTACATACCTACATACCTACATACCTACATACCTACATACCTACATACCTACATACCTACATACCTACATACCTACATACCTACATACCTACATACCTACATACCTATATACCTACATACCTACATACCTACATACCTTCATATACCTACATACCTACATGCCTACATACCTACACACCTACATGCCTACATACCTACATACCTACATGCCTACATACCTACATACCTACATGCCTACATACCTACATACCTACATACCTACATACATACATACCTACATACCTACATATATACATACCTACATACCTACATACATACATACCTTCATACCTACATACATACCTACCTACATACCTACATACCTACATGCCTACATACCTACATACCTACATACCTACATACCTGCATACCTACATACATACATACCTACATACCTACATACATACATACCTACATACCTACATACCTAAATACCTACATACCTACATACCTACATACCTACATACCTACATACCTACATACCTACATACCTACATACCTACATGCCTACATACCTACATACCTACATGCCTACATACCTACATACCTACATGCCTACATACCTACATACCTACATACCTACATACCTGCATACATACATACCTACATACCTACATACATACATACCTACATACCTACATACATACATACTTACATACCTACTTACATACCTACATACATACCTACCTACATACCTACATACCTACATACCTACATGCCTACATACCTACATACCTACATACCTACATGCCTACATACCTACATACCTACATGCCTACATACCTACATACCTACATGCCTACATACCTACATACCTACATACCTACATACCTACATACATACCTACATACATACCTACCTACATACCTACATACCTACATACCTACATACCTACATACCTACATGCCTACATACCTACATACCTACATGCCTACATACCTACATACCTACATGCCTACATACCTACATACCTACATGCCTACATACCTACATACCTACATACCTACATACCTACATACCTACATACCTACATACCTACATACCTAAATACCTACATACCTACATACCTACATACCTACGTACCTACATGCCTACATACCTACATACCTACATACGTACATACCTACATACCTACATACCTACATACCTACATACATACATACCTACATACCTACATGCCTACATACCTACATACCTACATACCTACATACCTACATACCTACATACCTACATACCTACATACCTACATACCTACATGCCTACATACCTACATACCTACATGCCTACATACCTACATACCTACATACCTACATACCTACATACCTACATACCTACATACCTACATACCTACATACCTACATACCTACATACCTACATACCTACATACCTACATACCTACAAACATACATACCTACATACCTACATACATACATACCTACATACCTACATACCTACATACCTACATACCTACATACATACATACCTACATACCTACATACCTAAATACCTACATACCTACATACCTACATACCTACATACCTACATACCTACATACCTACATACCTACATACCTACATACCTACATACCTACATACCTACCTACCTACATACCTACATACCTACATACCTACAAACATACATACCTACATACCTACATACATACATACCTACATACCTACATACCTACATGCATACATACCTACATACCTACATACATACATACCTAAATACCTACATACATACCTACCTACATACCTACATACCTACATACCTACATGCCTACATACCTACATACCTACATGCCTACATACCTACATACTTACATGCCTACATACCTACATACCTACATGCCAACATACCTACATACCTACATACCTACATACCTACATACCTACATACCTACATACCTACATACCTACATACCTACATACCTACATACCTACATATCCTACATACCTACATACCTACATACCTACATACCTACATACCTACATACCTACATACCTACATACCTACATACCTACATACCTACATACCTACATACCTACATACCTACATACCTACATACCTACATACCTACATACCTACATACCTACATACCTACATACCTATATACCTACATACCTACATACCTACATACCTTCATATACCTACATACCTACATGCCTACATACCTACACACCTACATGCCTACATACCTACATACCTACATGCCTACATACCTACATACCTACATGCCTACATACCTACATACCTACATACCTACATACATACATACCTACATACCTACATATATACATACCTACATACCTACATACATACATACCTTCATACCTACATACATACCTACCTACATACCTACATACCTACATGCCTACATACCTACATACCTACATACCTACATACCTGCATACCTACATACATACATACCTACATACCTACATACATACATACCTACATACCTACATACCTAAATACCTACATACCTACATACCTACATACCTACATACCTACATACCTACATACCTACATACCTACATACCTACATGCCTACATACCTACATACCTACATGCCTACATACCTACATACCTACATGCCTACATACCTACATACCTACATACCTACATACCTGCATACATACATACCTACATACCTACATACATACATACCTACATACCTACATACATACATACTTACATACCTACTTACATACCTACATACATACCTACCTACATACCTACATACCTACATACCTACATGCCTACATACCTACATACCTACATACCTACATGCCTACATACCTACATACCTACATGCCTACATACCTACATACCTACATGCCTACATACCTACATACCTACATACCTACATACCTACATACCTACATACCTACATACCTACATACCTACATACCTACATACCTACATACCTACATACATACATACCTACATACCTACATACATACCTACATACATACCTACCTACATACCTACATACCTACATACCTACATGCCTACATACCTACATACCTACATGCCTACATACCTACATACCTACATGCCTACATACCTACATACCTACATGCCTACATACCTACATACCTACATACCTACATACCTACGTACCTACATACCTACATACCTACATACCTACATACCTACATACCTACATACATACATACCTACATACCTACATACATACATACCTACATACCTACATACCTACATACCTACATACTTACATAGCTACATGCCTACATACCTACATACCTACATGCCTACATACCTACATACCTACATACCTACATGCCTACATACCTACATACCTGCATGCCTACATACCTACATACCTACATACCTACATACCTACATACCTACATACCTACATACCTACATACCTACATACATTCATACCTACTTACCTACATACATACATACCTACATAACTACAAATATACATACCTACATACCTACATACATACATACCTACATACCTACATACCTACATACCTACATACCTACATGCCTACTTACCTACATACCTACATACCTACATACCTACATACCTACATACCTACATACCTACATACCTACATACCTACATGCCTACATACCTACATACCTACATACCTAGATACGTACATACCTACATACATACTAACCTACATACCTACATACATACATACATACATACATACATACATACATACATACATACCTACATACCTACATACATACATACCTACATACCTACATACCTACATACCTACATACTTACATAGCTACATGCCTACATACCTACATACCTACATGCCTACATACCTACATACCTACATGCCTACATACCTACATACCTACATACCTACATGCCTACATACCTACATACCTACATACCTACATACCTACATACATACATACCTACATACCTACATACATACATACCTACATACCTACGTACCTACATACCTACATACCTACATACCTACATACCTACATACCTACATACCTACATACCTACATACCTACATACCTACATACCTACATACCTACATACCTACATACCTACATACCTACATACCTACATACATACATACCTAAATACCTACATACCTACATACATACATACCTACATACATACATACCTACATACCTACATACCTACATGCCTACATACCTACATACCTACATGCCTACATACCTACATACCTACATACCTACATACCTACATACATACATACCTACATACCTACATACCTACATACCTACATACCTACATACCTACATACCTACATACCTACATACCTACATCCATACATACCTACATACCTACATACATACATACCTACATACCTACATACCTACATACCTACATACATACATACCTACATACCTACATACATACATACCTACATACCTACATACCTACATACATACATACCTACATACCTACATACATACATACCTACATACCTACGTACCTACATACCTACATACCTACATACCTACATACCTACATACCTACATACCTACATACCTACATACCTACATACCTACATACCTACATACCTACATACCTACATACCTACATACCTACATATCTACATACCTACATACCTACATACCTACATACCTACATACCTACATACCTACATACCTACATACCTACATACCTACATACCTACATACCTACATACCTACATACATACATACCTAAATACCTACATACCTACATACATACATACCTACATACATACATACCTACATACCTACATACCTACATACCTACATACCTACATACCTACATACCTACATACCTACATACATACATACCTACATACCTACATACATACATACCTACATACCTACATACCTACATACATACTTACCTACATACATACATACATACATACCTACATACCTACATACCTACATACCTACATACCTAAATACCTACATACCTACATACATACATACCTACATACCTACATACCTACATACATACTTACCTACATACATACATACCTACATACCTACATACCTACATACCTACATACCTACATACCTACATACCTACATACCTACATACCTAAATACCTACATACCTACATACATACATACCTACATACCTACATACCTACATACCTACATACCTACATACCTACATACCTACATACCTACATACCTACATACCTACATACCTACATACCTACATACCTACATACCTACATACCTACATACCTACATACCTACATGCCTACATACCTACATACCTACATGCCTACATACCTACATACCTACATGCCTACATACCTATATACCTACATACCTACATACCTGCATACATACATACCTACATACCTACATACATACATACCTACATACCTACATACATACATACTTACATACCTACATACATACCTACATACATACCTACCTACATACCTACATACCTACATACCTACATGCCTACATACCTACATACCTACATACCTACATGCCTACATACCTACATACCTACATGCCTACATACCTACATACCTACATGCCTACATACCTACATACCTACATACCTACATACCTACATACCTACATACCTACATACCTACATGCCTACATACCTACATACCTACATGCCTACATACCTACATACCTACATGCCTACATACCTACATACCTACATACCTACATACCTACATACCTACATACCTACATACCTACATACCTACATACCTACATACATACATACCTACATACCTACATACATACCTACATACATACCTACCTACATACCTACATACCTACATACCTACATGCCTACATACCTACATACCTACATGCCTACATACCTACATACCTACATGCCTACATACCTACATACCTACATGCCTACATACCTACATACCTACATACCTACATACCTACATACCTACATACCTACATACCTACATACCTACATACCTACATACCTACATACCTACATACATACATACCTACATACCTACATACATACATACCTACATACCTACATACCTACATACCTACATACCTACATACTTACATAGCTACATGCCTACATACCTACATACCTACATGCCTACATACCTACATACCTACATACCTACATGCCTACATACCTACATACCTGCATGCCTACATACCTACATACCTACATACCTACATACCTACATACCTACATACCTACATACCTACATACATTCATACCTACTTACCTACATACATACATACCTACATACCTACAAATATACATACCTACATACCTACATACATACATACCTACATACCTACATACCTACATACCTACATACCTACATGCCTACTTACCTACATACCTACATACCTACATACCTACATACCTACATACCTACATACCTACATACCTACATACCTACATGCCTACATACCTACATACCTACATACCTAGATACGTACATACCTACATATCTACATACTTACATACCTACATATCTACATACTTACATACCTACATGCCTACATACCTACATACCTACATGCCTACATACCTACATACCTACATGCCTACATACCTACATACCTACATGCCTACATACCTACATACCTACATACGTACATACCTACATACCTACATACTTACATACCTACATGCCTACATACCTACATACCTACATGCCTACATACCTACATACCTACATGCCTACATACCTACATACCTACATGCCTACATACCTACATACCTACATACCTACATACCTACATACCTACATACCTACATACCTACATACCTACATACCTACATACCTACATACATACATACCTACATACCTACATACCTACATACCTACATACCTACATACCTACATACCTACATACCTACATACCTACATACCTACATACCTACATACCTACATACCTACATACCTACATACCTACATACCTACATACCTACATACATACATACCTAAATACCTACATACCTACATACATACATACCTACATACCTACATACCTACATACCTACTTGCCTACATACCTACATACCTACATGCCTACATACCTACATACCTACATGCCTACATACCTACATACCTACATACCTACATACCTACATACCTACATACCTACATATCTACATACTTACATACCTACATGCCTACATACCTACATACCTACATGCCTACATACCTACATACCTACATGCCTACATACCTACATACCTACATGCCTACATACCTACATACCTACATACCTACATACCTACATACCTACATACCTACATACCTACATACTTACATACCTACATGCCTACATACCTACATACCTACATGCCTACATACCTAAATACCTACATGCCTACATACCTACATACCTACATACCTAGATACCTACATACCTACATACCTACATACATACATACCTACATACCTACATACAGTGAGCACCAAAAGTATGGAACATTCCAAATAAAACCGAAATAAATGTTTTTTTCTAAAAATCCCGAAACACGTCAATTTTCTTTTTTAAAAATACACATTGGAATGTCAAAGTAATTTTCCGGCCTTCATTTGTTTGTAAGTGATGACGTCAATAGTATTTTTTTTAAATGTCAACCCCCATTTGTTTTCGCGTTTTTGATACATCTTTTAATTGCTTAAATGACAGTATAAAAATGATGATACCTTACATAAGAAAATTTTCGAGAAATAAATTATTTAATGTTTAATAAACACATTCTTAACAAATGTTAAACATGGTTTAATGATATTAGTATTGATAAAAGAGAGTCACAGGTAACAAAAAACAAATGCCCGAAATCTAAACAAATGCCCACAAGTTGTCAAATATTCAGAAATGTTAATTGTCGTTTACTTGTAGTTGTTAAATGAGCCATGTCAGATTTACGAAGCTGATGTTAATTATTACAAGTAAACGACAATTAGCATTTCTGAATATTTGACAATTGGGCATTTGTTTAGATTACGGGCATTTGTTTCTTGGTAACTTTGGTTGTCTTTTATCAATACTAATACCATTAAACCACATTTAACATTTGTTAAGAATGTGTTTATTAAACATTAGATAATGTATTTCTCGAAAATTTTCTTATGTAAGGTATCAACATTTTTATACTGTCATTTAAGCAATTAAAAGATGTATCAAAAACGCGAAAAAAAAATGGGGGTTGACATTTAAAAAAATACTGATGACGTCATCACTTACAAATAAATTAAGGCCGGAAAATTATTTTGACATTTCAATGTGTATTTTTAAAAAAGAAAATTGACGTGTTTCGGGATTTTTAGAAAAAAACATTCATTTCGGTTTTATTTGGTATGTTCCATACTTTTGGTGCTCACTACATACATACCTACATACCTACATACATACCTACATACATACCAACCTACATACCTACATACCTACATACCTACATACCTACATACCTACATACCTACATACCTACATGCCTACATACCTACATACCTACATACCTACATACATACATACCTACATACCTACATACATACATACCTACATACCTACATACATACCTACATACATACCAACCTACATACCTACATACCTACATACCTACATACCTACATACCTACATACCTACATACCTACATGCC